>JAHDIT010000058.1:0-88715 GCA_019232045.1 Ogataea degrootiae
CAACAAGGGAAAAAGGGATCGTTATCCTTCATCAAGGCGTCCTCTATATTAAATAGCGCCTGATTCCTTACAAGCCAATAAATTGCGGGTTTAGCTCAGTTGGGAGAGCGTATGACTGAAGTTCATAAGGTCCTGAGTTCGATCCTCAGAAGCCGCATTTGCTTTTTGCTTCCTGTGTCTTTGAGTTTGTGACGCGGCTCGTTATTTTTCTTAAGGATTATTGTAATTTCTTTCAAATCAAAAGAATTGATAGAGTGGATTGAAAGAGACAATGAAATAGGTATATAAATGGATTTAGAGTTTTTTTAGTTGGAATTTATCATAAATTGAACACTTCAGATTTAGGCATAAAAGAACAATTGAGTATTGGATTCAAATAAAACAAAAAGTGAAAATCTCATACACGTATACCTTTGAATTCATAAATAAATGGATATAATGACAATGGCAATTGAAAATGGCGAAACAACAAGTAACGAACATGAAGTCAATTTAATTCAAAGCCCTGATATAGAATCCCAATCCACGAACGAAACATCTGATGAGTTGAAAGAGGAAATTATTGATACGGTAAACGGTAATAACTGCGATACAATTGATTTCGATAAAGATAAAGATACCGATGAAAATGAGGATGATGATGATTTTGGTGATTTCAACGAAGGTGATGATGATTTTAACGATTTTAAGGGGCCTACTACTGAAAATAACTTGCAAGCAGCTACTCCTTCGTTGATTGATGGTTTTGTACTCACTGGTGACCCTGAGCAACACAGAGATAAAATAAACGAACTTATAAGAGTCATATTCCCACCGATTAAGAAAGACAATGACACCACGGTAACTGAAGAAGCTGATAAGGAATCAATCAAACATGAGGCTTTCAAATTGAATGAGAGATGTGAAAATATATACGGCAGATTAATTCAAGAACCTATTAATTTAAAACAAATCAATTGGAAGAAATCAATGATTAGAAGACAGTTATTTTTAAATCTACAAATTCCGATTGATTTGGATGAAATATTACCACCATCTGTTGTTAACAAAAATAACAATTTCAGTAACCATTATGATAGTATAGCAACTAATGGTTTGAAAAATAGTAATACTGACGAAGATAGAATAGTTGAATTGATTACAAAATTTGATGATCTGACAATAAACAGCTCTGAAAGGAATGAAATTATCAGAGGCACAAATGAATTAGTTGATGAATTGACAATTAATTTACAGCCTTTAACATATTATAAAAACAATAAAATTACAAATAAAAATGATGAATTGAAAGAAATTAAAAGTGAATTAGTTAAAATTGCAAATTGCTGGTTCAAGAATTTGGATGATTTGAAGAAAGATAATAGTTTGTTTTCTTCATATGTTGAAAACTTAGTTGGTAATACACAAAAGAAAAGAAGACAAAAATAAAAGTATATAATCTATGTAGCCTATGTGATTTATACAATTTTTAATTGAACATCACCGTATGTTTTAACGTATAAACCTAAAGCTTTAATAGGGAACAAAAACTTATAATTTGGGTACTCAATAGCACAAGAATGATTGAAAACACCTTCAACACCATCGAACAGGAATTCGCCATTTGGTTCTTGCTTCCCAATCAAAAACTTGACACCATCGTCAATAACTTTTCTATTTGGGTATTTTGACAACAACAACCCAATCAACGCCCAAGAAGTCTGAACAATTAACGAATTTTTAGTATTCACATAAGTATGTGTTTCACAACTTTTCATTGATTCACCCCAACCCCCGTCTTGCAACTGTCTAGAAACTAAAAATTCACAACCTCTTTCACATGATTTATTGTTTGAATAATATTGATCCATTTCAGATAACGCCTCCAGTGCAAACATTCCCGCATATGTGAAACAAATCCCCCAACATCCGTACCATGACCCATCTTTACCTTGTGCATTGATAATATAATCAATAGCATTCTTAACTGCTTTTTTAATATCATTGGACCTGTAGCCAAAATGTCGATTGAAATACACTAATCCAAGGACAGAAGAATCCGTACATTCAACATAAGGATATTCAACCATAATATTACCGAAAACTTCAGCCGGATTAATTAATTCCAACATCGGAGTTGCCTTAATTTTCTCATAAGTTGAAAACGATCCAAATTCAAAATTTCCAACATTTTGTAAGTTTAACAATAAATCAATTGAGTTGTAAAGTTTTGTGAAATCGTATAATCCATGAACATCCTTGAAATATCCAGAGTTCAAAACCATGATAATCGCTTTAATCGATTCTGCAGTACAATCGCTAACCGTATAACCTTGTTCTTTTGTTGAAAATGGCCACCCACCGATTCTTTTGTCTCGAAATGATCCATCAGCACATTCGCTATCAAATTGGGATCTGATTAAAAACTTGAAAGCATTTACAATAGGTTGATGAAATTCAGGTAATCCTGCTAAACCAGCCGTGAAATAATATTGAATTGCAAAAGAGCTATCCCAAACTTGTGAACCGTTCGTGCCCATAACTGTCATCCCCATTGGCCCAAGGAACAATTCTTCACTCATTTTATCAAGGGATCTTTGGAAATCTGGTGAGCCTTTACCTTGCTCAATAAATAAAACAATTGTATTGAAAGCCCCACTGACAGGTGCAATTGATAAATATTCAGTGTTTTCCAATTCTTTTAGAACCAATTCATAGGCTTTTTTATTACTATAATTCAAAAGCCAATTTGGTCTAATATATTTTTCATATTTAACCAGGCACCAGTTCAAAGTGTTTAATAGTTTTGTATGTGGATAATATAAATCAATGCCACAAACGTTATTTCTATGTTTTGAAAAATTAATCCTGTCGAATGGTTGAGTATATATCTCCGACCTTATTTCTTCCAAAAGTGAATCTAACTCACAACGCAACTTGGCACTTGACAAATAGCCTAATGGAATATAAATTGCCCTTGTATGAACCCACCACTTCATTGGATGGATAGGTAAGCCATAGGGCAACGCAAACAATTCAGATGGAGCCGGATTGACACCTTCCCATTTATACAAGTTTAAAATTGAAAGCCAAGCTTTCCCCCAATGAGGCAAACCAATTGCACCACCTAATTTATGTAGCGTTTTTCTAGCCTTTTTACAAACAGGGTGGTTGGAGGGTAATCCTAACAATCTTAAAATAACATAGTTTATCGAAGTTCCAAAACAAGTCGATTTATCAACTTCATGTAACCCCCAGCCACCATCGACAGGATGTGCTGTATTGACTATATATCTGATCATTTCTATTTTCTTATATTCTGGAATTGGAGTTTGGGTGAAATAACAAGTTGCAACGTATCCAATTGTCATGAACATTGGACCTTTATATTGGCACGGCCAAGTACCTGATTTTATATCTTGAATGCTAGAAAAGAAATTTGCTGCACGTTTAGTTGCTTCAAAGACAGTTTTTGGTTCCTTTGAAACCTCATTGTTATTTATAAATGATTTATCATTCAAAATGTATTTGGTCGAATTGTTTTGTAAATCGTTTGATTCGTCATTATCTTTCTCAAGATATTCCCAACGTTGAGCTCCAAGTTCTGTTGTTCTAAGCCTCCATCTTGAGGGGTCTGTCTTCCGTAAACCAATTGATTCGGAATAGTACATGACAGCTAATCTGATCCTTATTCAATTTGTTAAAAGTAGCAGATGGAATGTATAAAGAGAGTTGAGTAGAAACTGAAACTACATATTAAACCATCAACTAAAATGTATTCGAAGTAAGATCGTTCCAGTGAAGTGATTCCATGCGAAAAAGAAAATGCGGAACGAGACCCATGCGGCTCTGCGTTAAATAAATTATATACTCAACTAAGTTAAATCTTCCAACTTGCTGAATGACATTTAATACCATCAAAGGTCAAACAATTATCCAAAGTGATATACTGATTGGTTAAGATTTTAATCACTTCTTGAGCTGCCAACCCACCCATTAGAGAACAAATATTATGAAGTTTACAGCCTTCTGATCTTAGCAATTCATCCAAAATCAGCTCTAAGCCATCAGGGAAAGTACTAATGTTATTGTATTGGCAAAGCAAAGAAATTGCAATTGTTCTAAGCTCTGAAAGGTTTTTTGACGTTGGATGTCTGTTGTTTTCCCTATAGAAATTCTCAAATGACAAAATTGCAATATAAATGTTTATATTGTTTAAAATTGTGGGACTATAATCATTTTCAGTTAATACACTCGAATTGAACTTTTCCTTGGAACCTTTATGGACTTGCATGAACTTACAATTTTTAACAAAGATTGAAATGTCCTGTTCATTTAATTCATCCCTTGATTTACCAATTGAGTCCATTATTTCGAAGACTAATTTCGTTATTTCATTTTTATCAGACTCATGCTTATTTCTATATATTTTTTGTAGCGTTATGTAATGCTTTGTGCTTGATGTCATGTCAGGTAATACTCCACTTAATGGTAAACAACCATGCAGCTCATAAAAATTTTTCAAAGCTTTAACATAAATCCAGAACATTGAAGTTGATAAATTGATATCGCTCAGATTTGAATCCCGTAAAATTGCCTCGATTTGATCGGGTAATTCATTCGAATTCTTCATAACTTGAGTTGCCTTTTGGTACGATTCATCTAAATTAATTTCATCATCTTTTGAATTTTGTAGTTGCTTGATCTGTGTTCTAATTTCTTTAACAGTTGGCCTTTTACCATCAATATTATTTGCTTTCAATTTTTTGAATAATTTAATCAATATGACGCTATAAGGTAAGTCCGAAAATTCACTATCACTTAAATCATTTAAATCAATTGAATCAACATAATCTTGTAAATCTTTCCAGGGTAAATCAATTCTTAAATCTTCAAGATTATTATCGTGGGTTTCAATAATGGTTTGCTCCGGATAATAAATTCTAAGGGAACCATAGAACCCAATCGAATTTAAATTGACTAAAGGTATTTCCAAATTCCATAAAATATCAACTAATGTATCAAATTCTTTGTCAAAGAATGAACACGAAATAACACAATTGAAGAATTTCCAATACTCTTCATCATCAATTAACTCTTTCAACTTTTTAGACTCTGGATAAACTTTAACGTCAGGATTCAATTCGTTCAAATGTTTAGCAACAGCATTGGATTTACTTTTATTCAAATCATCATTCAATATGAAGAAATTTGAAGAAAGGTCGTCATCTGTAACTATTGAATCGTCGACGATAGTAATATCTGATACCCCTGGTAAAACCAAGTTTTTCAAAGTTTCACAAGCTTCAGTTGTAGCATTTATTAAACATATCTTTGATCTCATTAAACATTGTTGACCGTTAGGGTTCCATAATCTAACTTGACGATCGTACTTGTTATTAACGTCTTTGTCATCCATCTTTCTTTTTTTTATTGGTTTCTGCTCTTTTGGTAGACCCACCTTTAGTTTAAATTGCATATATTAACAATGAACTGGTTACTACTTTTCAACCTAATGATCGATCAATCTGCTAATGTTCATTCATCAACACCTCGTCAAGTTCATTGAATCACATCAAATTGGCCACTTTAACAGTTTTCCTGTCTGTTTCTGCAAAACTTCCCAAAACGGAAACTAACTTCGACACAGCCTTGTATATAAAGTTTATGGTATTAAACTGTCTTATTAATTGCACTATCTAGGTACTATTTTACATTATTCAAAACTTTCTATACAATCACACAAACAGTATTATCAGGGTCAAATATACCTCCATTACCATACTGCTCTCTAAATATTTCCTTATCGTTTTCACTTTGTTTTTCTTTGACTTCTTTGGGGAAATAAAGCTTTAAATAGGCCATTTGGGCAAGGTCCAAATTTCTTTCATCAGCATGAACAACAACAAGTTCTCTACATAATGGACACCTATCTTCATCTTTTCTTTGTAATTTGACCAAGCATCTAACGCAAAACAAATGTCCACAGTCTAATCTAATTGGTTTAAAAGCCACAGAGCAACAAATTGGACATGTGTAGTCATTAATTTGGGGTATTATATTAAGTATTCTCTTTGCAATAATGGAACAGATATCTTTTGTAATTGATCCATTTAAAATATTGATTTCTTCAGAACTTGTCATTATATCAGGAAATATCTCTTTTGAATTTAGATGTGTTTGCTTATCAAATTTTTTCAAAATTTTAACAACCGCAAGGTTATTCATAGTTTGAAAGCTTGAAACTTTTAGAATCTCTAAATTTAGCATTTTAAATTTTAAAAATGCCCCAGCTGAATCCTTATGTTTAAACTTTCTTAATAGATCGTTTTTATCAACAGTTTCTAAAAATATACCGTATTTAATCTTTGATTGTTGAATGTTCCTATCACCCGCATTTCTCTCATTGGTGCTGAAGAAAATTTCAGTTTCAATATAAAGTTGAAAAATTTGTCTCCATGCATACATATCGTTTTTCTTAACATTTGGTGAACCGACTTCACCAATTAGTGACGCAACTTTTTCAATGGTCGAAATAATTTCCCTTTCTTGCTCCTCTTTAAAGTCACTCAATTCTTCTAGTTCTTCATATAAAGTTTGAAAAAACTTAGTATCTTCATGCAAACTGACAGTTATCAAATAATACAAAGTATCGTCAAATGGGTTATCAGCAGATATAAATGACTTTGAATCTTCTTTTTCACTATTGATAGACGATATATCAACTATTTTATCTTCATCAAGTGGCTTTATTATAAATTCATAATCCAATTCTTTTAGTTTGCGTAAAATTCGATCTTCCATAACTGGTGAAGTTTTCAAAGTCAATTGAGGTAATAATTGATGATGGATTTTTTCAATGACATAAGTAAAATTCATTTCTTCTTTCTTCAAACCAATTGATTCGAATTCTTCAACAACTTTGTTAATTCTTTTCTTTAACGCTTTGTATTGAATTGCCTTTTGGGTCCATTCTTTAGGAACTTGATCCTCCTCTAAAACTTGCTGGAACAGTTTTGCAAATTTCATTATGTCTAATATTAATTCGAGATTATGTTGATCTATTTAATTGTGAACTGTTTAAGTTGTTATATCATAGTTTATAAGGCAGTGTATATCCATATAACTTTGAGAAAAATAGCTAACTTAGTTTCAATGCTGAAACTGGAAACCAATATTGTTCCTTAAAAAAACACACTTAGTGAATGTAGAATTCCAAGGCTGATTAATTATAGAAATATGTGTTTTACTCTTATATATGTATATATTATATTGTATTGAAGCTGAAAGACTATTAGAATAATAAATTAGAACTAAAACGGAATAAATTAGAATGGACTGTTTATTACCTGCAGGTGAAAAAAAAGAAAAATAATTTTTTAGAAATCAAGTTAAATTGGGAAATTTGTCGTATTAAATTGACTGGAACTGATTTTTTTCTCCCCCATTCAGTTGTGATCATAATAGTATATAAATATGCGGCATAACATAAATTGATGCAAACACATTCATATATTCCGATAACTGACTACCTGAATACACATATATACATCCAATATATCGTATAGTATTGTGTATATACACTCATGGCTCATTGGGAGAACTTAAAGTTGCACGCCGACCAAGCAAAACCCATCAATTGACTGCTTACTGTTAATGTTAACTATACTCTCTTTAATAATAGCTGCTGAATAACACATACACACCTCAACAATAAGATGATAAATATCAAAAACTATACCAGTGTTCTTGGATTCATTATCTTGGTTTGCACTTCGATTGGTGTCTGTCCCACGTGTGTGTCGTGCCAGGCTACATTTACTACTAATCAAATTCATATTTAATCTGTAGTTCAATTTCTTTGATTATATCCCTTCCTAATGTTTTATTAATAGAGATAATAAATGATATAATTAATATTTGTTTCAAAAATTTAAAGGAAAAAAATACACTGAACTACGGCTTCATTTACATTTTATTCACATAAATCACACCATAATCAAAAAATGCTTCCTTAAAAATTCAAAAAAGGAACGTCAGCTACAGGATTCGAACCTGTGCGGGCAAAGCCCAAAAGATTTCAAGTCTTTCTCCTTAACCGCTCGGACAAACTGACAGTCTTGCTGTGTTAAGGGAGTCCTTTCATTATTGAATTGATTTCAGTAAACAATCACTGTCTTGCGGTCTGGAATTCCCATTGATTTGCTATTGGAATCCCCTTCGCTTTCTGATGACTTCGACAATGCTTATGTTCTTTATTATAAATATCTGTATATTTTGCTGTTCTTGTCTTGTTTCCTTCCCATCGATTGGATAGAAAGATTATCAAAGAAGATACAAAATTTTCATCTTAATATCTTTTGAACAGTTTTAAATAACTATTGAACCTTTACAATTGGTAGCACTAGTTACTTAAAAAAAATTTCAGATTAATAAACTTATCAGGACAATGTCAAATGAGCAATTATTTAGGGCGGATGTGCTTATTTTTAGTCGAGAGGTTAATGCTTATGAGACAGAGTTGTACGTCACTAGAATGGTTGAGGATTTAGAAGATTCAGGGATCACTGATAATAAAGCAAAGTTGCAGGAGTCCCGTAAGAAACTAACAGGGACAGCATCTAACTGGTCTTACGAAACTTTTCAGGGAAAAGAAGAAATAAATTTTGTTGATTTGGTCCAAGAGTTCAAGGACAGATTTACTCAGGCTGGGTGGATGGACAATATCAAACGTGAATATGCCTATCTAAAACAGACTGGATGGGTGGAAAGCTATTCTGGTAGGTTCCAGGAATTAAAAACTATGCTACCTGTTCTTTTTGAAGAACAGAAGACTTCGTTGATGATTACATTCGAGGTCTAAGCCCACTGATCAGGAGTTTACCTGGCTCCGAATAGTTGAATCACGCTTTCAAAGCTAGCGTTTTGGTTGATCTGAACAGTAAGGTACCAAGCACTAGCAGCATCAACCAACTTGAGTCTGAAAACTTGGAGTTGTTTATCACTACCTTCAATGTTTCTGGCTTGAAGGAACTCTTTACCCTTAGTGGACGCAGTTCTCAACAACGTAGGCATTGACTTTTCCATAAAATCTTGGGGCTTCGTCATGTCAGATAAGATCAGTTGGTTATTTCTGTCAACAGTGAATTTAATCGGTTCTGCGAGTAAAGCATTGGTTTCGTTGGACAACTTGGGTGAGTGGGGTTGGATCGTTACAACCAAGTGTTACCAAATGTAAAGATTTGGACGTCATTTAAGCCTAAGGTGAAGTTATTAAAACTAAAAGGATACTAATTTGCATGGCTGAGATTTAGAGATCTTGAACCCTTACACAATTTTTTCAAAATATGTTTCTCAGCATGGAAAAAAGGATGTCAGTCAGTTTGAGCATGTATGCATGTTGTTGCTTACAATCTACTCAGGATAAAAAATGACTTTAATGAGTAACCGAAATTTGGTATTTATGAAAACAGAAATGCTGAAAAATTCACCACCAAAGCTCGCAATCGACCCAGCTGACCGACGTAAATTATAGACGTTTGTGGTCGTGCACTTTATCGTAAACTGATAATCCATTTTGATTAAAGTGATAGTTGTTATCAATTCAACAATTCAACTCGGTTCAACAAATCAATTGATCGGTAGACATCAAGCAATTGAGCTAAAATCTCATATAAAAGAAAATCAACACTTCTGCCAAAAAAATGTCAACTCAATCTGGAATTACTTGTAAGTTATCCTAATTTATTCGAAAACAAATAAATAGTCGAACATACTAACATTATTTTAGCATCCCCTGAACTTATTGAATCCTTTAAAAACTACATATCGAACCATGATAGATGTTTGATAATTACAATTGATTCAACGGAGAATCTGATTCCATATAAATTAATAAAAGGTACAAGTTCCATGGTTGATGATTTTCGGTTAATTCAAGATGAACTCAACGAAATAGACTGTAAATTTTTAATTATTAAGAACGATGAATTAGATTCGAAGAACATATTCATTTCATATGTTCCTGACAACTCAAAAATCAAACAAAAGATGATGTTTGCATCGACTAAAAACACTTTATTGAAAGAATTAGGAGGAATTGAGATTTTCAAACCAATTCTATTCATTAATGAAATCAATGAAATTAGTGAAGATGGTTGGAACGCTATTAAAAAACATGAAAATTCAGAAAATCCTCTAAGCCCAGAGGAAGAATCTTTGCAAACAGTTAAAAGATTAGAATTGTTAAATATTGGTCGATTATCCAACAAACAACAACTTGCATCAATTCATGACAACAGCTCCTCCACTTCCGGTACAACATCTTCGAATCAATTAGGTTCAAATTTAGATACGCAAGTAATCAGTAGCTTATCAAAGTTAAATGACAATGAATTAATAATATTGACGATCAATGAAACTGAGCAAATTCAACAATTTAATGACCTTGTTAAGTTCAATGATGTTAATGAGTTAGCGAACGGTGCAATGTTATTAAATACTCAACCAAGCTATTCTATTTTGAAGACCAATAATTATTTGTATTTTATTTATTCTTGCCCTTCAGGTTCAAAAGTTAGAGATAGAATGGTTTATGCATCTTCCAAATTAGGATTTTTGAATAAATTGAAAGAGAAATTTGAGTTTAAGAAAATTATTGAAGTTGGTGATTTTGACGAACTTGAGTTAAGTGAATTTAACAATGATCAACAACAGCAACAACAACCTACTACTGCAAGTTCTGGATTGAAGTTCTCAAAACCTAAGGGACCAAGAAGAAGATGATTAATTACATTTCTTTTTCGGTGTTTATTTAATTCTTATTCTTTATACTTAGATAACTTAGAAACATTAGCCCATTCATTTATTCCTATAGCATTGTTTAGAAAAAGATTTAGATTTCATACCCTTTTTTTTGTTATTTATTTATCTTAGTCTACTTTTTCGTAATTTAAAAATCGATGCACTTTTCCAGTTCATATCACATCATGCACTTTTGAGTTCTGATATTTGCAGTTGAAAATGATAAAGAGAGTCCAATAAAGAAAGTATTCAATTAGGAGAGAAATTCATATATACAACTCTTCTATAAACTGAATAAATGTATACATAGAGATATATATACCAGGAAATAAACGTAGAAAACACAAGTAATCAAAAGCAGTAATTAACAGACAAAAAAACAGGAGTTATTACTAAACAATAAGCTAGAGAAAAAACCGGGTAAAATAAAACAAAAATTTAAACAATTACTAATAGGGCAACCAATATACCATTAAAGATAATAAAACCGATTTATAAAAAGAATAGTAAACATAAATCCATAATAAAAACCAAAACAAATTCCTTTAAAAAAATACAAAACAAAAAAAATTTTAAATAAATTGACGACAAACAATTCACTATTTTTCAGAAACTTCATTCAGTCCTAAAAACTGTTCAATTTCGTTAAAGACTTCGGCAGTTGTCGTTCCATTGTCATCAACTTTTGAATTATTGCTCAACCATGATTGCTCACCTGAGCTTTGTTGATTACTAACTGATGATGAAGATGATGGCATTATCACAGGAACAGAGTTAACTTTTACCAAAGAATTTGACTTTTTCTGTTTTTTAGTCTTATGTGGAAACTGGTTTTCTTTATCTCTGTCATTATTTTGCTGCTGCTGCAGTTGTTGTTGAAGACGTTTAGCGCTCGATATGGATTTTTGATTTTGATTTAGAGTTGATGTTATTGAATTTGTTGTCTTAGATCTTTCTAATTTCCGTTGTTTTTTACCCTTTGAACCACCATAACTACCTTTCAACGTATTCATATCTGTGAAAATAATTTGAAATTTACCAGAACCATTTGAACTGTCCGGCTTTTTCCTTCCTTTCAAAGATTGTCCATTTGACGAGAAGGTAGACATTTTAGGTGGTAATTTTTTATCTTGAAAAATTCCAATGACAGGTTCTAAATTAGATGCGGATTTGACCAGTTGACAAGGGGCAGTCTTAAGGGATGACTTAGCCGTTGGCGTCGGTGACATCTCTAAAGGTTGTTGTTGTACTTGCGGCAGTTGCTGTTCTTGACTATTACCCTTAATGGCAATTGATTTTTTGGTAGACGACATTATTATAGTGGAAGGGGAAGATTGAGGATGTTCGGATTTTAAGGGAGTTTTGTAATTTGATTTACTTGGTGTTGTAGACGGCAAATTAATCATATGATTTTGCGATTGTTGATGATCTTGATGATATTGCTGATACTGTTGCTGATGATGCTGGAATGATAAATGTTTACTGGCAGAAACTGCAGATAACGACAATTTTCTAACACTGGCAGAACCTAAAAGTCTTGGAGTGTTGCATAATTCACGTAATGGAGTTTTGAAAGATTTAGATTTTTGGTTCAATGGGGTACCAAAGTTGAACGGAGTGGGATCATTTTCTTTGTTATCATTTTCAGCGGAGGCTAAAAATCCACTCAGATCAAATTCTTTCAAATCTTTCAGATCTTTAAATTGGGGTGAATCAAAGTAATCGGAAATTTTAAAAGATTTCTCAGCAGATCCTGGAGTTTGTAAGTTTGCGAGAAACAAGTCTTGAGAAAATTGCTGTTGTTGTTGCTGTTGTTGCAATTGTAACTGTATTTGTGTTTGCGGCTGTTGCTGTTGATATTGTCCATATTGAGCGTATTGTAATATTTGTAAATGTTGTTGCTGGTGGGAATGCTGTTGCTGATGCTGTTGCTGATGCTGATGAGGTTGATAAGCGTCAAATTTTTGCGGCGAAGAGTTAATATTGAATTGTCCTTGTTGATATTGTAAATTATGTTGATAATGCTGTTGAAGCAGCTGTTGTTGCTGCTGATGATTATATTGATTTTGATTTTGAGTAGCCGATGATGGTGGAATCAAAGGTTGAGCTTGCTGAAGTTGGAATTGGATACTATGCTGCCTACTTTGGAAAGGACTAATCCTGGAGCCATTATTAGTTTCAAGATCCCTCATAACTTTATCAACATAAGGAGTCCATGAAATTGGAACCATTGGATTTTCAACAGTCATGTTATTGTTATTATAAGATGCTGAATTTGAGCTTTGCATAGGTATTGGACCTGGAATACCAACATTTGTTGAATCATCAATGGCAATATTATCCCAAAGTTTTGAGGGAGATGAACTCAAGGTGAATCTTTCCTGGTTCTGCATATTATAGGTATTTATCGTATTATAATTGAAGGGAGGATAAACCAAAAGAATCTTTTTATGAATTCTTTTGTCGATTCGATTTAATTTAGTTTAATTTAATTATAAGGGTATAAAATGATTTGATCTGATATGATGTGTATGATTTAATCTCTTCTTTGATTGTGTTATGGGTATGCTGTGAAGAAAAGTGGAGTTAATAAATGAATGAATAGATAAATAAATAAGTGTTGCTTATAGTGTTTGCAGTGTTCGTAACCAGAAGACAGATGGGATAAGTTGATGAGGAACAACTGAAATGAATTGAACTTGCCTGTTATGAAGAGGAGGAATCAACTGAAACAGGCGGGAGCCTTTGTTTACGTTTTTTTTCTCTTTGTTTTGTTTTGTTTTGCTTTGTTTCTGTTTGCAAGCGACACGGAATTGGCAGAAGGCAGAAAAGAAACGTAATCACGTGACTTTCACCATGTGATTTAATAATGGTGCGAGGGTGGTGTTTTTTTTACGTTGTTTGTTTACCTACACGACGTTTATTGCCCGATTGGGAGGATTGGGATTTGTTTGTTGTTTGTTCTATTATAGATCATCTTGATTGAACTGGACTGAACTAAACCAATCAAAACTACATTATCTCCTGCTTGCTGACAACAATACTCCCTCCAATACTATTCCCATTTGACTACAAATATGCCCACTGATAGCTCGGACACTGTCAATCGATATATCAAATCTACCAACTCACATCTCAACAATCTGCAAGCCAATTCTCCAAATCCATCTACTTATGGATCAAACGTCGAAAATGAATCTCCAGATACAAAACAACTGATAGAAACTTTTGAAAATTTTCATTTGGATGATAGTAATATCAATAATACTAAATCAGACACGATAAATACTGAGGATTGTATACCAACTCCTAAAGCAACCGAAAAAAGAATTCATTCGAATAAGTATTTACTCAACAATGATTTCAATCAAAGATCTCCAACTACAAAATATTTAGAAGATGTTGGAAATGGTGAAAAAAACCACCCTTGGATGCCCGAAATTTTGCGAGATCAAGTTTGGCCTGATCAGTATGACGATCAATCATTATCAATTGATAAAGAGCCAGTTAACGACCAAGTTGAGATCAATCCATTATTATCATTTGGTGCTGGATCTTCCACATTAATTCAAAACAACTTGACAAATGCCGCAAATCAAGCAGAATGGAGAAAATACGAAAACAGCAATGCCAATAGAGATAAAATGTTTCAAGATCAATTGAAACTAAATAATGTTAAGCTTGCGCCATTGAACGATTCACAACTCTTTGTTCCTGATACATTTGCTAATAAAGGAAATAAAAATAGAAATCAAAGCACAGATTCGTTTTCCCCAAGTTCGCCATTAAAACTGTTTGGATATACTCAAAATACTTACACTACTGAAAAAATCACAAATATAATAAAACATATCAGCGAACCCAAAGACGAAGACGAAGATAAAGTTATTAATGAGATAGTGAAAGGTTCAGATGATGTGTTCAATGGATTAATAAATAAGAATAACATGGGATTACTTTCATCTTCTAAAAATGATAGTTCGTTAACGTACTCTGATGAATATTCAAACGATGATGATGACATTTCTCAAACTGATAATATCAACTTAATAAACGATGGCGATCAATTGTTTAACAATTTAAAGAGTAAAATGGGAGCTGGCTCATCGTTATTACCTAATTCAATAGATAGCGATTATACGTCTGATGGCCAAGATGGCAGCTTTAATGAAGGCAGCGATTATGAGAATAACGATGAATTCACAACTGGATCAAACGATAATTCACCGACTCCATCATCTATAAACCTTGACGTTACTGCTTCTTTAGACCTATTAAAACAACAATTGAATTTAAATAGTGCGAAAAAGCATGATATTAGAAATAACAATCATATATCAACACCAAAGCTAGTTACTAAAAAAACTGATAGGAAAATCAATGGATTGAAATTTATTTCTGGAACTGATTATAAAGATAAGATTTATGACAAGAAACTAGGTAAATATGTTTCCATTGATGAATATAATAACAATAACGATGATGACTCCAGCACAAAAAATAACAATAGCAAGAATTTCATTAACGTATTGGACGATATTTCAGATTTGAATGAACAAAATGAAGTCAAGGAAAAGAGGAAACAAGAAGTGTCTTTCATGCTACCTGATGAGTTTTCAGAAGAAGAAGGAGAAGATGGATATGATGAAGGAGAAGATGGATATAATGAAGGAGAAACCACAACTAATAACTTATCATACTCTCAAAGTAATTCACAACTGGTATCTGCAATTACAACAAGTTACCCAGAGGGGGATTGGAATCAAATTGAATATCTGGACTTAAGTAACAATAATTTGAAGAATTTGAAGAGTTTGAAGAGCTTCACACCTAGCCTGGTTTACTTGGATTTATCAAACAATGAAATTCATTATATCAATGATATACCATTAAACATTAATATTCTGAAGATTAACAATAATTTGATTGATAATTTAACTAACATTTTAAAGATTAATAACAATTTACAAGATTTAGAATTGAATTTCAACAGCCTTGAAAACTTGAACATTTTGAGAAACTTGAAGAATTTGAATAGGTTATCATTAATCGGAAATAAAATTAATACACTGAATGGATTAGAAAATTTCAAGATTTTAAAATGCTTGAATTTATCAAATAATGAGTTACAAGGAACCATTGACTTCAATAAATACAATTTGAATTCTCTAATAGAGCTAAATTTAGATAATAATAAATTAATAAAAATTAAAAATTTACAAGTTTTACAGAATTTATTTTACTTATCAATAAATAACAACTACTTAGAAACAATGCAATCCTCAAAACCTTTAACAAATTTGAAAAAATTAAGCATTAATTTGAATAACTTCAAAGAATTAGGATTAGGCAATTTTAATCAGTTGAGAGAATTAAGCATGAATAAAAACAATGAATTATTGGAATTGAAAGGATTTACCAACTTGATTAAAATCGAAAAAGTGTCAATTAAATCGACAACAAATGAAAGCATTATAAACAGATTCATTTCAAAAACCCTTAAAAGTTCATCATTTAACAATTTGAAAAAGTTGAATTTGTCAGGTTGCAATCCCACTTCATTAACAAAAATTATTAAATACAAAGATCCTCAATATTCAAATATAATTAAATTGAATTTATCAGCAATGAATTTAATTCAGTTGCCTAAAAATTTTAGTAATTTTTTCCAATTGCTAACTGAATTGAATTTAAATTTCAATAAATTGGAAAATTTAACAGCTTTAAGCAATTTGAAATATTTGAAACAATTGTATTTGTTGAGTAACAATCTTTCCACAATTGGTTCTATAGTTGACTATACTGACTCATTAAGAAACAGCATCAAATTAATCGATTTGAGAGTGAATCCAGTATCTAAGAATCTATACCCTTATATATTTTACAACAACACTAACAGCAATGAGCAATCAATGATGATGGCAGATGAAGGCGAGACGATAATCTCATTAAACGAATACGAAGACATTGATGCATTCAGTATAGAATACAGCAAATTGTACGAAAAACAATCGATGATTGATTGGACTTTTAAAAACAGACAATTTTTAGACTCTAACACTAACAATTACCACATTATTGAATCAAAAGAATACTATGAAATGCAACTAATCGTTTGGTTTAAAAATATTAATTACTTGGATGGTTTGAAAATCAATTCTAATAAAAGACTTGAAGAAAAAGTTAAGTTCAATGAGTTAAAGAAACAACTAGGAATATAAAAAAACGCTCTTCTTTCATTCCCTTTTTTGTATATCAGTAATGTATAATAATGCGTATAGACTTTTAATTAACTATGAACAGCATATTAGCCGGGTGCTCAATCACAATTCATGTGACCAGCAGAAATCGACAGAAATCGATTTATACACGACGATGTCAGCTGTGGAAGTGTCATCTTTGATTTCTTCCCCCAGTGTTTAGTAAATTACCTAGTTAATTACTTGTTTAATATAGCTAAGCACATAGATACTTGAACAACTTCGAGATTATATATATATATAATATATATATATATACCGGATAGCAATTACTTTATTAATAAACATTAGCTTATAATGTACGAAGGTAAAACAGCAGAAGAATTAATCCAACAACATAAGTATTTAATGATTAGCAAATCATGGTGTTCAGATTGTGTTTATGTTCTACACGTTTTTAAAAAATATAATGTCCTGAACAAGGTTGAATTGATTGAACTGGATAAATTCGACAGCTCAAAATTAGAAAAACAATTCACCATTATCAATGACAATAAAAAATGGGTTCCTATGTTGTTCTTCAATGGTGAAAACTTTGGTAATGAACAAACTTTAAAATTGTTGGAAAGTACAGATCGTACTGAAGAAGTTTTCAAGGATGTTGGATTGTTATAATTACATATACATAGTAGAATATAAGTGGTTTTTAGTTATTTTAGATCAATTGTAGGTTTTGGTTTACTCTCTTCATACAAACACGTAAGTAAATATTCAAAGTATGAACAAGAATGGTTGGATAATTCGGCTCTTTTTGGAAACAAGAGAAATAAAACACCCCCATTTATGGGGTTCCAAGGCTGCTTGGTTAATCGTTTAGTTACCCCAGATTAAACTGAAGTAAAAAATCGATCCATAGCTTATAAAGTATCGAAGTAGTAATGGATGGATGGAGGAATGGATGGATGGAATGATGGAATGATGGATGGGAAAAGGAAAGGAAGACAAGGATAATGTGGGGAAGGCTGGTTAACTGAGTGGATATTCGACTCGGAGTTTGATGATCAATTGACTGATTAATTGGGGGGGGGGACAGTAATTTAAACGGTTTTAAGGGCCAAAGGAGGGAAAGACGAAGAGGAGTTAAGCAGAGAACGAGAGGGCTGGTGGCCATACGGAGTCCACGCAATATATTCTACACAATTATTCTACACAATATTCTGGTGTGTGGAATGGCTGTAACAGGTGCCACACTGGGCAACTGGCGAAGGTCGGGGATCGGTCGGATAATTGCATCGAATTTGACAAGGGCCGTTTTCATAGTGATGTCAGTTACTCCACCCTTATATCTCCTTCAAGCCGTTGTAACAGGTTTTGTGTACATTCTCTATTAACATTGAAGGGTTTTCAATTGATCTCAAGTGGATAGTCCTATGATTAAAAAGAAAGAGGTATGGGTTAATCAAGGAAACATGCTGATTCTCTTATGGGTGGCAATAAAACAGAAACAGACGGGGTGCACGAGGAATAGAATTAATTTAAGACACCCTGTCCGTTTAAGCTTACTATGATGGGCAAGAAGAGGGGGTGGTGCATGAGGTCGTGTGTTTCCAAAAGGATTTATGTATGTGGAGGAGGGGTATCAGTAGTGCAATAACTGAAGAACTACAGCGGGTGGGGTTGGCTTCTATTGACGATTTGGTTGTATCCTTGTTGATTCATCTCTATAGTGTATAAAACAAATGTTTGCTTACTTATGTAGGTTACACTGCATCACAATTTGGGCCAATAAGAACCAATGATATCATCTCTATTGTCAATTTGCTGTTACTACTCGTTGACAAGGGTATATATCAACAAATACCGACTTCCTGTTCCCTTTCACACCCTCACACACGGCTCCATTAATAATACAATACAATCCAACACCCCCTCTTTCCTCCATCCTCCCACCCCCTCCTTGATCATTCTTTTTAATTCCTTGGAACTCGTTTTATTTGCCCAGCTCAATTCATCTGCAATTTCCTTCTCCGAATTTTCCTTCCGTGAAATCAACTTAATAACTTGTCCTGTATATATAAATGTGTAAATCCTTACCTTCGTTTTGACTTCCTGTTTTTCTTCCTTTCTACTGTCTTCTTTATTTCAATCTGTTTCCATTCCAAGTTTTTGCTGAACATTCAATTCATTTCAATTGATTGAGAGACACGTAAATTAAAATCACCAAGATGCTAAGAACTTCGACTAAATTATCCATCCAACTGGGAAAGAGAAACTTATCTAGATTCTCAGCAATCAGATTATACTCTTCATACCCATTATCAACAACAGTTACTTTACCAAATGGTCAAACTTATGAACAGCCAACTGGTTTATTCATTAACAATGAATTCGTCCCATCAAGACAACACAAAACTTTTGAAGTTTTAAACCCTTCTACTGAAGAAGAAGTTTGTCACGTTTACGAAGCTAGACAAGATGATATCGATCTTGCTGTCGATGCTGCTCAAGCCGCTTTCAAATCTGACTGGAGTACTTGTGATCCCGCAATTAGAGGTCAAGCTTTATACAAATTAGCTGACTTAATGGAAGCCAACAAGGAAACTTTGGCGTGGATTGAATCCTTAGATAATGGTAAGGCTTTACAATTGGCTCAAGGTGATGTTGCTTTAGTTATCGCTTACATCAGATCATGTGCCGGTTGGGCTGACAAACTACGTGGTGAACTTATTGATACCGGTGCCGGTCATTTCACTTACACCAAGAGAGAGCCAATTGGTGTTTGTGGTCAAATCATTCCTTGGAATTTCCCACTATTAATGTGGTCTTGGAAAATTGGTCCTGCTTTAGCTGCTGGTAACACTGTCGTTTTGAAAACTGCTGAATCAACTCCCTTATCTGCTTTATTCGCTGCTAAATTAATCAAGGAAGCTGGTATTCCAAAAGGTGTTGTTAACATTGTTTCTGGTTTCGGTAAAATTGCTGGTGAAGCCATTGCTACTCACCCAAAGATCAAGAAGATTGCATTTACTGGTTCCACTGCCACTGGTAGACACATCATGAAGGCTGCTGCAGATTCAAACTTGAAGAAGGTTACTTTAGAACTAGGTGGTAAGTCTCCAAATATCGTTTTCAATGATGCTGATGTTAAGCAAGCCGTTGCTAACTTGGTTACTGGTATTTTCTACAACTCTGGTGAAGTTTGTAGTGCAGGTTCAAGAGTTTTCGTTCAAGAAGGTATTTATGATGAAGTTTTAGCTGAATTCAAGGCGGCTGCTGAAGCTGTTAAAGTTGGTAACCCATTCGACATGGAGACTTTCCAAGGTGCTCAAACCTCTCAAATGCAATTGGACAAGATTTTAGGCTACGTTGAGACGGGTAAGCAAGAAGGTGCTACTTTGGTGACCGGTGGTGAAAGATTAGGCAACAAGGGTTACTTCGTCAAGCCAACTATTTTCTCTGATGTTGATAGCTCTATGAAGATTTACTCTGAAGAAATTTTCGGCCCATTTGCCGTTATTTCCAAGTTCAAGACCATCGACGAAGTTATTGATTTATCCAATGACTCTGAATACGGTTTAGCAGCTGGTATCCACACCAAATCTTTAGATACCGCTACTTATGTTGCAAACAAGTTGGAGGCTGGTACTGTCTGGATCAATACTTATAACAACTTCCACCCAATGGTTCCATTCGGTGGCTACAAACAATCGGGTATTGGTAGAGAAATGGGTTCTCAAGCTTTAGATAACTACACTCAATGGAAAGCTGTTAGAATTGCCTTAACTAAGCCAGAATAAATATTCTTTTGAAAGATTTAGCTTATTTCTTTTTATGTAGCACATTCCTCATTTCATGTTCCTCTCCCTATATTCTGTTAACGAAACATCGACAATTTAAAAACATTAAAACTGTAAAAGTACAAGTTGGCCAACAAAGTCTATTTCCAAATCACAGGCCTTCTCTGTCTTGGTTAGCTGAAACAGGTGCTCACCTCTCCTCTAACTTATTCGGGTAGCAAGCAGCTAGTAAGTATATGGAGTACTTCTCCCATCTCAACACCACCGATCTAAGAATACACCTGGACACCAACAGACGTTAGCAGTAGATCTCTAAGAAAACACAAATGGAGTGTCGGGCTGGTGTAACTGTTGTCAAATTTGTCAACCAAATGTGGCAAGAATCCGTTTCAAAGAACTGTCATTACCTGATAAGCTTGATTTGTTTGATTTGACCAAAGCAGCACCAAAGACAACTGAACTGGAACCGGTTCCACAGACACCAAAATACATCATAAAATCAAAGCCAAATCGCTGGATCTAATCAAATGTGAACAATGTCTTGGAATCCCCATGATAAGCCCTAATATATACCATTTATGTTGCCAGAATTAACTCTGATAATGTATAAACATATATTGGATCCTAGTCATTGATACTCATCACAAAACTTTTAAAGCTTTTCTTGGGATCCTATTAGCTGAATGTAAAATTCTTTGATGATTTGACGGGAACAAGAACCTGCCCCTGTAACTTGAACTTGATGTCAAAATAATTTTATGTTATATTAATTTTATTTCTACCTTTGTAGCTACATTGTACTTGAAGGTTCAAAGAGTCTTCCTTCCTGACCTATCTAATCTGCCGGAGGTAAATCTTTCCTAATCAGGAAATTATCCGCCAAATTTCTTCAATAGCTTCGCCGTTTCTAATACCTGTTTCGGATTTAACATTTCCAAAACGGGCAATTTGCTGACACTACATCAGCATTTCGAATAGTTTTACTTTGAACAAACTGAACCACTTTGAACAAACTGAACCAGCTTGACCAAAGTAAAACTATAAAGATTAAACCCCTTCACCTCCTGCCTCCCATATCCCTCCAGTTCCCCCAGTATCCCTCCAGTAGTATCCCCCAGTATCCCCCAGTATCCCCCGGTTTCCCTCCAGTAGTATCCCCCAGTATCCCCCAGTATCCCCCAGTATCCCCCAGTATCCCCCGGTTTCCCTCCAGTAGTATCCCCCAGTCTCCCTCCAGCTCCCCCGGTTTCCCTCCAGTTCCCACAGTATCCCTCCAGTTCCCACAGTATCCCCAGTCTCCCTTCAGTTCCCACAGTATCCCCCAGTATCCCCCGGTTTCCCTCCAGTAGTATCCCCCAGTATCCCTCCAGTAGTATCCCACAGTATCCCTCCGGCTCCCCCAGTTTCCCCCCAGTAGTATCCCCCTGTATCCCTCCAATATCCCCCAGATTCCCGCACTCCCCCAGTTTCTCATACACATTGCTGTTTACAGTCGATCCAAATAAATATAAAAAAGGCCTTTTAAATGAATCCAACTGAGGTCTAGCTATATAAGAGAACCCAAAGGTAGCAAATCACTAACAAGGCTTCAATCATCATAGTACTTGAAACTAACAACTAACATCAGATCACACCAGTCAGTTACTGTAATATGCTGTATAATGTCTAGAATAAATACAAACAAATACATTAACTGTATAAGCTATGATAGACGCCAGTTGATAGAAACAGTACCATTACTGAAGATGAGTTAGGGATTTGCAGAAGTTTTTGAAGTTGTAAGACATAACTTAGTTTCGTGACAAGTTACTATGTCAGGAGAGCCATGTTAATTGATTTGGAAGAAAGGAAAGATAAAAATGCTTTTAAAAAAGACAAAAGAAGATAAAACAAAAGAAGATAAACAAGACAAGACAAGGCAAGACAAGAAAAAGAGGGAAATACTTAATTAATTGGAATCATAGACGCCAGAATCTGTAGAAATAACAATAATGGAAAGGAGATTGATTTGCGGATCTGTGGAGCCACAGCCGCCGCCGCACAGGGACAAGACATCCCCTTTTTTCGGGTCGAAGGTTCTTACAATATTGCATGAGCGTTTTATCCGCGCTAAAGTTAGTTTAAGAAATACAAAGCTATACAATATAGGGGTTGAATACTGTTTTTATATACCAGACCGAAACAAAGAAAAGATAGAAAAATATCAACAAAAAAGATATAAAGATACAGATATTTAGACAGAGAAAACAACGAGTAAAAATACAATACAAAAACAAGAACACAGAACAAGAAAAGAACACATTACAACTAGAATTACAAGTAACATTACAAAACAAACAAAGAACTAATGCTAATTGGCAATTACGAATAAAACACTGCTTTCATATATATAAATATATGCCGATGTCTGTAATAGAGTTGACTTATATTACTGTTAAGAATGATTATGTAATACGCTGTACTGGCTGATCTGTGTAAAGATTTGTCGGTTAACAAACTTCTATTCCCTAACCCCCTTTCACTAAAGGGTTTTTTGTCTATTTAGATGGAAATATGTATTCCGTATCCGCACCTTTTATAGTCTTTTACCTTTTAGTTTGAAGCAAGTTATATTCTTCCTAGGAAAGAACGTATAGGCTAAAACCTTTCAATCGTGTACCATTGAAATAGCGGAACTATTGCAAGTATACAACCAATTATAAATTAGTACTGTAGTTCAAAGTCAATAACGTTCTGCATAACATTTTATAATTGATTTGTACTTTGATGGCTATAACCATCCATGCCGTACTCTGATTCTCGCCCAATATCCAAATCTTGTCCAAAAATCATTTCTTGTGGCCTCGGAGGTGATTCATAATTCTTCATTTCCGCGCCTGAAGGAGTTTGTAACTGAGGTTGAAGTGGTTGTTGGTAGGGGTCGTATTGCTTATTACTGCAGTTGTAGTTGAAGTTGCTGTTGCTACTGCTTCTGGAATTGTAATTGGTCCATTTGACTTCCACAATTGTCACATAACATTTTGCTCCTCTAATGGCCTTCTAGCATCATCTCGAGAATCAGAAACTTTATTAATGATCATCTTCTTCATATAGTTGATATCCTCAACTTCTTCAAATGAGAAATCAAACTTCTTGGAAGCAGTTTGCTTATCGTTCAGGTCGAGCCATATTTCTGAGTTTGGATGCTCTAATGCTTCCTTAGCTGTGGCTCTACTAATCGGCTCTAAAGCTAGCATACAATCCAGTAAATCAATTACCAATGAATTAGCATTTGGATATATGGTATTAAAGAGATTTTTGGCATATAAGGTAACGATCTGACTTAAGCTTGAACGCTTGAAGATTTAATATTTTCCTTAGTTTTTCATTTGAATCTCACAAAACACGCAAAATTTCATTCATTTGATCGACATGATCTTTACCTTTGAAAATGGCAGATCCTCAAAGTAATTCCACTTAAATGCAACCGATTTACCAAATTTCAATTACCTTTGTATAGCCTTGAAAGGATAAAATCATTTCAAGGGCACCGTACCGTCTAGTGGCAATGTATTCTGTTAGGAAACGTTGATATTTTTTCACCATCATTGGCATAGCCTCCAGCTAAACCGAAGTCACGGATGTTCAATTCACAATCCGCATTAACTATCCGAGTACCTGGCTTCAAATGTCTGTGTACGACGTCTGCAGAATGCATATATTTCAAAGAACTCAATAAGTGGTATGTAAAGGATTGTTAATGGGAGTCTGCTAAGGGTTGACTTGATCTAATGATCTGATGCATATCACATTCCATCAATTCTTCATATAGATATAGACCATTGAACCATTACCATCAGCTACAATATCCAAATCGTACAAAAATGTAATATTTTTATAGCCTCTGAATTGTCTTAATAGTTTGATCTCTCTTAAATGCTCTTTTGCAGAGTATTTTTAATGTTGAAGATGTTCGTGATTTTTTTAATTGCAACACTACCATTATCATCTTCAGCTTCAGAGTATTTGCTGGAGCAAGACGACGCCGTATTCACGTTTGACCTGGTCCCTTTATCGATTGAAACCTTTTGTTGACTACGAAGTTTCGGTGAAAGGCGAAGATGCAATACAGTTTTCCCTTAGTTTTTTCTTTTTCTGAAAACATATAAAAACAAAGGGAAAAAAACAAAAACTTTATAAATCCCTCTGTAAAAGTAAGCTTGACTACTTGTGATTGTATAATGAGTAGTGGCTGGGCTTAATTCAGTATATACGGCTTAAATGTGTATCTTTAAGCGAAGGTATATCTTCCCAGAAGACTGATCTTCCTAGAAGGTAAAAAGGCAACTACTTAACGTACGTAAAGGTAAGAAATACATAATTAATATAGACCAAAAACCTTCCAGATTATTGGAAAAAGGTGTCGAGAAGTCCTTTCTCGACCACGAAGCTACGGTAGGGTAAACCGCTTATCTAATCAGAGTAATATCCTAAACTCTATTACACCCTCCTTTATTTACTATTTGTCGATTCTTAAGTAGCCCGAATGTTAATTTAACCAATTATTCACCCAAATTAACTTAAAACATAACTTCAAGTACATCATTATTGTTTATAATTTATATAATACAAATAACCTTCCAAACTGGCTACTCAAATCAAGCTCCAGATTTTTCCCTTCATTCGTTAACCTATCCTTTCATTCTTTACTGATTCATAGATTGCATCAAAAATAAGCTGGCGGTAAGAGAAAAGGCGTATTCAACAAAAACAATTGTGGTAGCCGTGTGTATTGCCACTCCCAACAATTGAGTAAACTGCACCCAGAATAAATTCGTAGTACGCCAAAGCTCATAGAAACTTCCAACAGGGTCGACGGGAGACTCGTGATCAAACCAATTTTTCGTATAACTTTTCGTATAATATCAGAAAGCTTGTCAGTCACTGATAGCAATGTATCACGGCATCTAGAAACCGCAAAAGTGCTGTATCATCACACCATTCTACCTGTAAGTTGCACCTCAGATGCATTAACTGACAACTCTGATAAAACGAAAAGTCCCTCGTTTTTGGTGGAACAAAGGAAACCCCTTGATGCTCTAAGTAGTACTTCAGGCATCACAAGTTGTCCAGTGTTGTCGAAGATAAAAGACCAAGTAACTTACCTACATTTTAATAAGGTAATACAAAGCCAGTGTTCCAGAGAGATGACTAGAAAGAGCCGCAGTGTGGTGGTATAAGCGGTATAAGTTGAAAAAGAAGCTAAGTTAGAAGTAGAAAAAATGAGGGTAAACAAAGCAATGTTCTAGTCTGATTCTGAATTCTTACCACCTCTTTTTTATAGAAAATATTTCTCAATAAAAATATCTAAGTTTATAACTATACCCTACAAACTTTGGTAGAAGGGCCCAGGAGCCATCAATATATATCTTTCCATGGCTTCTCTAAATCTGTTCTTGTATTGCTTAGGAGTAATAACGGTAGGCTCTCTACCAACACCAGTTCCACCAACCAAACCTTTCTCCTTAACCCAACTTTCCAATTTCTTATCCCAGGTGAACGTTCTTATACAATCGATGATTCCAACAACAAGTTCACTGCTTTCTGAATCGATACCAACAACCAAAGAGTAGTCCATAACATTCATCTTAGCCAAAAACAAAGTATCGTTCCATAAAGATGCACGTAATAGTCTTTTAGCGTTTTCTCTAACAAACAACGGAGATTCATAGATGTATTCAACCATGTTTTCATCCAACAACACTTCGTTTTCTTTTCCTGTTTGTTCGACGTGTCTGTTTCTCATTGATCCTTTCAAATCAAAAATTCTTGTCATTTTTCTATCGTAGAATAAGTTTTCCATAATGAGGACGTCTAAAGTATACGACTTCATACCAGGTATTGAATTCTTCACTTGAATTTGATAGAATCCAAAAATCTTAACTAAAACAGTTGGTAAATTATGGAACAATGCTTGCGCAAAATATTCGAAATATGAAGGTGCAAATTGAACGAAGGCTTCTAATTCAGCTCTACTTAATTCCTTAATAATGAATCTATTATCTAAAGTTTTCAAAAATGCTGAACCACTCTTACCACCAGTAGAGTCCCATTTAACACATCTTGATAAACTTTTGATAAAGTTCAAATTAGCACCACATTGCCTTCTAAAAGCATCAAATTGTTCAGCAAAGAAAATCTTACAAGATATCGTGGAATAACCTTCTTCAAATTGATACTTCAAATGGAATCCCTTTTTCAACATGATTTGTTCCAGGTTCGATGATTCGTTCGTATATTCACTCTTTTCATTACCGTTGTTTTTGTGAGCATCATCTTCAATGGCTGGTGACGACATCGAAAGTTCAGTTTCATGATTCGTAGCTTCAATCATATCCGTGGACAATTCACCTGGCACTTGTTCAGAGTTTTGATCCGTTGTTGTTGATGGTGCAACCGGTTGTTCTTGTTGCTGTTGCTGGTCTGCTGGACTCGATTTTGGTTGTGAGTATAACTTGGAGCTGTAGTCGGATGTATTCAAACAGAATGCAATAATGGAACTTGGCTCATCTTCTCTCACTATGACATCTGAATCTACAAATATATGCTCAGTGGAATTCAATGGATAGGTAAGAGGTTCCCATAACGTTGAAGATCTATCTGCCCAGAAGTGGGTCAATGATTTCAACAGTGACGTTTTTTCAGGTTGGGTGATCTTTTTAGCCTCAGGTTCCGGTTCAGGTTCCGGTTCAGGTTCCGGTTCTGGCTCCTGATTCTTTTTAGTGGTGATATGAGGGTTGTTGAGATCAGATCCTGCCTGGTTGCTCATACTGTTTTCAGGGCCAGTTGAAAGGTCGCTGGTTTCGTTCAAATGACTTGGTAAGTATTGCCGGGCTGTTTGCCCTTGAGAAAAAATGTGTTTCCTGTTACCATGATCAGCATCATTAGTAAGTTGTTCAGTTTCCCGCCTTTTTGGTAAATCTTGTTCAGACTCAACAGCGTCTTTGACATTCTTATAAACCTCAACAGTTGGTCTCGAAACAACGACTTTAGGTCTAAATCTAGTCTCTTCTAGCTTCTTCTTCTCCTTTTCTCTCTCTCTAAAGAACTCTTGAGCATCAAAGAATTCGGTCAATTTCTTCACCTTACCACCATTACTAGTTTCAGTGAGCTTCGGCAGTGCATTATCATGTGCATAAAGCAAGTGATTTTGTAATTCTTCGTTTCTTGAATCCCACAATAGCTTCTTGTCGTCGGATAATGTTGAGTTTGGGAAGAATCCATATCTTGTTGGGCTGATTGCATGTGTTTGAGTGTTCGGTTCTCTCGTTTGTTGTAGCTCATTGATTTTATCCAGCACCAACTTACCCTTTCTTCTGGAATTTGGAGATAATTGTTCCTGGGAAATGACCATTCGGTCATCACCGTGATCACTGACAGCTTGTTGTTGTTCTTCTTCAGTTTCATCGTCAAGTTTAATTTCCTCAATATCCTCATCCTTCTTCTCTTTTTCATCCTTAGTTGAAATACTGTCAATTTCATCTGTTTTGTGATCAGTACTTGCTTTGAATAACCGATCAAGTTGGAAAGTGGTGATTTTCTTGATTTCCTTTTCAGTTGGTAAGAAATTTTTATCAAATTCTTCAAACTCTAAATTCCAATCACTCGATAAATCTTGAACTTCTCTAATGACACTAGTTAGTTTTAAATGATCTGAGACCGACGTCGTTTCATATATGTGATCAGCTAATGATTTGATATCATTGTGCTCTTTTTCCACTCTTTTCTTCAATTCAGCGATTCTTTTCTGACCAGATTCCATCTTATCAATTGTCATACTGTCAACTTTAACTCTGTTCAACCGATCTCTAACACTATCAAAAAATAGATTTGCTTTCTTTAAAACTGAGTTGAAAGTGTCGATTTTGATCTGCATGTCATATTCAGGTTTCCAGAACAACTGGAATTTAGGAGGGACTAAGTTTAAAATTTCAATCGAAGAATATTCCATTCTGACGGTTAAATTCTGGAAACTGAAATAATGAATTTGATCCTCATAGAAATCATGTGCACATGTCGCACCTTTAACTTTCATACCACGACACCAAAATGATAATTCTAGGTATTTGCCAAATGAATATTTCCATGCATTTTCACTTAATGGTAGAACAGCTGTAGTATTTGAACAAATCTTACAATAGCTCCAAGTCATTATATTATTTTCTTTGCCTTGTAAGAACTGAGGGTTATTTTCAACAACAACGTCAACTTTACCTTTACCGTGAACGTAAGATCTAAAATGTTCTTTTAAAATCAATCCACAGCCTTCTGTACACAGATCGTTTGCATGTAGACACATATGTTCAATGAACTGACCCAAACAGAAATCATTTTCCCAATAGAAATCAGTGACTTGAATGTCTGGCCCAATACATGGCGTAGCGTTTTTGGTAGACACCATACTGAATAGGGTAACAATATTTTGGTGAAAGTTTGGATCAAAAAATCCAAATTTTCTGGATGACCAAAATTGTTCCCATTGACGGCTAACTATTAAAATTTCGGATTTGTAGTATTCATCTTTGAATTCCTTGACACTTTTGATAAGTTTATATAAATCGTCGTATTTCTTAGGTAATTCTGAAATTTCGTATTTGATTCCCCAATAAGAAATAAATTTACCGAACATTTCCGGTTTCATGATCTGTTTGTTGTCAGTTGGACCAGTCACCTTTTCTTCTTCTCTTAATCGATTGAAAAACTGTTCAAATTCACCAAACACCTCTTCGTTTCCAACAGTTGCTCCTTCAAGTATCTTTAATTTAGATAAAATAAAAGGGTAATTGAAATGAACCCATGGAGATGAGGACAAAATCCTACAGTCAAGAAATTCCCAAGCTTCATCAGGATAACCGATAGTTGGCGAGTTGTATAATGGTTTGATCACACGTGGAATATATTCTGACGCTTGTAAGCATTGGTCCCTCATTAATCCGGATTCGAATTTTACGTTTAAGAACGCATACATCATCAAAGTTGCACATTCTTTTACCCTATCCAAAATTTCCTTATTGGACCCTCTCAACACAATTGTAAATCCCAACTCTGGGTTACAACCAGTGAAAAAGAAATAGCTTCGTTTGACGTTATCGCATAAATACGTTTTTAATTCAAATTTGTTACATCTTCCTAACATTGGATTCATTGCTAATTTATCGATGGAATTGATAATATCGGCTTTTGTTAACCTAGCAAGTTTCTCTAAAACCCTGAACTTGATACTGTAAGAAGCAGCAATACCTGCATCCGCCAATAGTTTTAAAGCATACCCATTGACAGTGGAATTAGCCAAGACAATGTCTGGTTTTAAGGCAACAATTCTACCAACAAGTTTCTTCAAGTATTCATCCTGTTGGGCTATAATTGGTTCTAAACTAGAGAACTTACTATCCGTATCTTGTTCATATTCAAGTTGGAAAGCAATTATCATTATTTTCGGGTTGTCAATTGATGTAGGCATGTTCTTCAACGGTAAACTTCTAGAAAACGCCATTCCATCAACAACTGTTGAATCTTCAATAGAAGATCCCGGAATCTTTTTGATCTTTAAATATGTTGAAATATCAAAGCTTTCACCTTTTGACAGATCAATTGAAATGCTGGAAATCTTCTTTAAACATTTGATCAATATTTTAATCCATTCATCGATGTTATCAATTTTTCTATCACTTAGCAATTGGTTCAATAGTTGTTTGGAATGAGATTCACCAGCACGAAGGAAATCATCTAAAAATTCAAAATCTTCTGACCCGAAGCCAAAATTTGAGGAGGAGGTTGATCTTCCGAATGCGTTATTCGTGCTGCTTTCACTCAATATTCGGCTACCACTTTTACTTAATCTTCTGTTTTTCAATCTATGAAAGTTTTTAACTCTTCTAGTTCTGTTTGAAGTGAAGTTTCTTCTTCCATTCTGGCTTGTCGAACTTTCATCAAATTTGACAACTTCGTTATTGTTTTTGTTGGTTGGATATCTTGAAGACCAATTGAATTTTTGATTGCTGTTAAGATGATCAGGGTTCAAAGAAGTGAAGGCTAGCATTGCATGTTCATCTTCACTTTCATCAGATTCTTCAGTAGGATCGCTTAAAAGAGTATGAGACCTTGACATTTGTCCTCTTGAAACACCCAACGGGCTATAATCTTCTTCAAAATCTGTGTTGCTTGTCATGTTGTTGTGAGTTAGTAGATTAGAATCTGATTTGAACATCAGTGGACTTTGAAAGTCATGACTATCACCAGGCTTTTCGTTATTGTTGTATCTACTGTGACCAGTGTAGCTGTGATGAGTGTGTAAGGCGCTCGTGCTACGGTGACTGCTATGGCTGTTGGCTGGGTTGAGGGAACTTTGACTATTGCTAAGGTTGTGGTTGTGGGGGCTAGTGTTGTTGTTGTTGTTGCCAGAATGGTTATGATTATTGTTGAAATGAAAGCTTATATTTTCTGCTAACATAAGTGGTGTGGTTCCAAAATTGAATATTGAAGAGGCGGCATTGGCTGCAGCATTAGCAGCTGCAGCGGTAAAATTTAAAGGAGTTAACATCTTTTTCGAGTCCACATCATAACTGTTGGTATTATTGTTCGAATTGTTCGTGGCATTTGGTAAAGTATTATTGTTCCCACTCGGAGTTGCATTCATTCTACCATTCTGATCTAAGCTGGCTGCTTGAAAGTTTCTGTTGCTAAACAAACTTCTACTTTTTCTACTTAATGAATTAGATCGTGGAATATCAATCTCCACAGCTTCACCTTTTCTAGTTGTCGCTATGGCCATCATTGGTGGGGGTGTTGGGGCTGAACCTGTTGTTAAGCTCGCTTCACCATTGGTATGTATAGGTTCGAGTTCTAGTCTTGCTGGAGATGAAGAATCTTTTATATGGAAGGAACTGTTTGTGTCATCTATAACTGATTCATCCTCACTAGAATTGTACTCTTCATACCTATCTGCCAATTTCAAGCACAGCAAGCAGACTCTCATTTGACCGTTGTGGTTGAACTTCACGCCGTCTATGAAGGTGGTACAGTTACTGCAAAAGATCTTACCACAGATCCTGCAATGATGTTTTCTTCTGAATGTGGTAAAACTTCTTTCACATGAACGACACTTGATAGCAGATGAATCGTCTAGCCAGTAGTCTCTCCCCAAGCCTGAAGCTTCATTTTTGCGCTTATCGGATAGCGTGGATATTAAATTAATTGTTAAGTCGTTGTAATTGTCATTTGCATTACTGTAAGAACGATTGTTGTAGGCGTGAGTTTGGTTGTCAATTTGAGTTGTTGAGCTTGCACTCGTGGACATAAAACCAAACTGATATACCATTTTCAATGGATTGATGGCCCTATAGCGTTATTCCGATACGAAATGTGACTTCCAATAAAGATAGAGGCGTATAAAATGTGTTTGAATTTGATCAAGGGAACAATATCCGGGGAGGCCAACTTATTCCAAACAATAACAGAACGGAGATGATTTTGTGCACGGGTGTCAACCGAATAATGCCTTTTACAAATATGAGGCTGTGTAATAAGTATTTTGTTGTACACGACATTTTCATTCTGATCTTCTTATAGAGGCTAAAATTTTGAAGATAGGTAAAATATAGCTTACTTAATAATGTAACTACAGGATGATAACTCACTACTACGTAGAATGTGATTAAGCACAAGCCTCAAAGTTTATCATCAAGCAAAATAAATCTCAAACAAGTAATGCAGATTGAAATTAAAGCAATTAAAAATGTTAAACTATCCGAATATACGTGTGTGTATATGTGCATCGACAATACCTATAAGCACGGCATGTTCTCGTTTCGCAATAACCCATAGAAGTCAGTAATTATCATTAATTATAACAAGTTTGTCTATGATGTACTTAGTGTGTATTTTTTGTTTAAGCTTCAACACCTTCATGTTTCTTCTTCATTTCCAAAGCTCTACGTTCCTTCTTTAATCTCTTTTTTTCTTCTTTGGATAATTTAGCCTTTTCTTCTTGGTCTTCTTCTTCCAAATTTCTCTTCTTAGAGTTCGTCTCTTCGTCCTTCACTATCTCCTTTTCGGTCTCTGAATCGTCTTGGGTTGCGATGGCTACCGGTGCAGCAGGTTCATCATCGAAAACAATCTTCTTGTTTACTTTTGGGGCTCCATCATCAAATACAATCTTCTTGCTAGATCTACTTCCGTTTGATTCTGATTGTTGTGTGGATTGTCTTTCTGATTGGCCTTCTAATAAAAGAGGTGGTAGACCTCTTAGTTCCCTTTGTAGTCTCTTTAGTTGACTTCTGGTGGTTGGATTTGGACCCTCGTACTTGCTTATACTGGTACCAGATTCTAAAGCCGAGGATGTCAATGTTTTGTTGGCTAAATGTTCACAATCTTCTATGAATGCATCTAGGAATTTTTGACCTTCTTCTTTACTTAGGTTTTTAGATTTTAAAATGTGTGAGGTAATTGGGGTGTTGATAGCGGACTTAACAACTCTTCTTGGACGAGTGCTGGCAGCAGTAGACATGGTGGTACTGGCAGGTATGATTGTATAGCGGTCTGTTTCGTACTATAGGTACACTTATACAGGTAGATAAGTTAAAAGAAAGATAACTTGTTAAACAACATAAAAAAGGTAAAAATAAAAAATTATCAACTGTCAACTGATGTCAGCGCTGATGTCATCCATTAGAAGTTACCCGCTTTTCTTGTACAAAGTCTGAAAATTTTTAGCAGTAAGATTTGTTGCATGGCCGGATTTGACGCTGGCAGATTCCAGGCGAGATAGTTATATCATTTGGTCGAGATATATCTCACCTGTTTATTTCAACCTAACGCATCCCTTGATGTTACGCTGTCTATATATTGGCTAATCACTACCATAAACTGTTGAGCACTCAGATTCTACTTACATCCATCGAAAACGATGTTTTGTTTACTCACAAGAATGGCCACGCCAGCTTTAAGGCAACAATCAGCAAGGCAATTCTCTTTTGTTGCACTGCAATCAGCCACCACCATTCAATCAAGAATGGCCACTAAACCGACCTCTGCTCTATCCTCATACTTATTGGACCAATCGGCACAATCTCCAACATCAACATATTCCTCAAGTGTAATAATATCACAACTTTCCCCATTATCCAGCTTCCTACAAAGAAGATGGAGTACTAGAGGTGGTAACAGAGGTGATACTTATCAACCTAGTACTTTAAAGAGAAAGAGAAGATTAGGCTTTTTAGCTAGAATGAGATCAAGGACTGGAAGAAAAATTGTCAAAGCCAGAAGGGACAAAGGCAGATGGTTTTTGACTTACTAAATTATTGATCGTTATATCATGTGAACACAGTACCTTCACGCCCAATCTTGTCATCACAAAATGCATAAGCTCTGAATATATATTTCTAGGTATAAAGGGATTCCATATATGAGAATATACGTTCATAACTGGTTTAGAAAAAGTGCTTACTCCCTTTATCATATTTGAATAATATCACATCCTGTACATATCCACAAACAGTGAACGCATTCAAGATACCTATTTTTACACCTATGTACATTCATCTATTTTTAGACAACTCCAAATTCCATTTTAAGTTTATTTTATTCTAAAACATTGGATCCTATTCTTATTTTTGTCTTACTTGGTCAAATAATAAACACAATAGCCCTGTTTCAATTCAGACGATAGTATTTCATCTGTAACGTAGTAAACATTGAATCTCCCAAGAGATTCTTCCAAGAATGATTCAAGTAAACTGCTTTCACGTAATTGCAGAGCAATAATAATATGCGTTTGGTCCCCACTTAAATCATCTAATGCGCTGACTAAGTGAGGTATCAGATACGGATTGTAAATCGTATCACATGAGATTATAAAATCAGGGTACTGGTTATCCAAGTCTGCCAATATTTGTTCGTTTGTAGATGCTTCCCAATCATATTCGATAACCTCTATCGTTGGTGTATGCGTATTATAGGCGGAAGTTTTCTTACCCCTTGATTTCTTCCCATTCTGTCGTCCCTTATCTTGATCACGTAGTATTGTAGAAGAATTGAAGCTGTGTACATTGTTTGCAATGTTCTTTTTGAGTAGTTTCAATAACGGTGCTTGGTCGGTACATATAAACTTACTGCATTGTAAAGCAAGTGTACAACCAAATAAGCCAGATATACCACTTCCGAGTTCAACAACAGTGGATTTTTCAAACCTGCCGTAGAATGGATTGGTTGGATTTTCTTTCAGTAGCCATTCGATAACAAGTGGAGTGACGGACCAGGTCATAAAACCTGTAGAACCTCTATTCAGTTGTTTAGAGTCATTAAAAGAAGATATCGATTGCTCAATTTCAATTTCTATATCATCTTTTCCTGTTCCTATAGTTATTGAAAGGTTGTTTGTCCTTGAAATGTAGCCTAGTGATCTTTCCAAAGGTGGTGATTTGGTGGCATTGAGGGTGAAAGTATGCTCATACACCAGATCCAATTCTAATTTCTCAAAATTGTATTTGTCTATATCTATCATTTTGTGGTCTTAATGTTTTAGTTAGCTTTAGGAGTTGGCTATTTGTGGGCTTATCAAGGTTCAGGGTAACAAATGATATCAAATATATGAATCGGTTAGTTTATTGTTTTTTTTTGTTTCGGCGACGCTTAGTTTAAATTTTGAATCGACGGAATCGGCAATATCATGGGGGAAAGGATCATGCATAATTTGAGTAGGTGGAAAGTGCATTCCATAAGCAGTACATATTTAGAATGCATCTGAGTAACTGATAGGCAAGTGAACCCCCAATTTGCCCAAATCGTTGTCATATGTTAAGCTTATACACCAATCAACAGTTAATCAAATGGGATTTTTCTCCCTCTCTCTCCTCTCTCTCTCTAATGCCGCGTTTCCCGTTTCCCTTCCCTGCATATCTCCCCAGATAACCGCAAACAACCGTTAACAGCCGCATTTTGGTCCCGAGAATTTTTTTTCACCTCATCCTGCTTCCCAGCCCTATAAATAACCCGTTTTTTCCTCCTTCTGGATGGATCCTTTTCGTAAACCCCACAAAAAATATTATCACTAAGTTTTGTTTCCCCATACTTCAATATATGGTAGTTCTAACAATTTGATTATGACTGGGCCAAAAGATTTTTCGTCCTTTTTGTCCACTGAGACAAAGTCTCGTACTTTCAGCGACATGACAGCTAGCTTTAAATATGTCAACGACCCTAACATTGTCTTCTTAGGTGGTGGTTTACCAATGTCCAATTACTTCCCATGGTCAAAAATTACTATAGAATCTCCATTGCCTCCATTCGCAAACGGTATCGCCTCATCCGAGTACGATGACCCTTCAAAAATCCAAACCGCTGTCTTAACAAAATCTGGTGTCGAAGAATATGATATCCCACTAAACAGATCTCTACAATATGGAAGCTTCCACGGTTTCACTGAACTACTAAAAATTCTCAAAGAACATACTGATTTATTCCATAGCATTCCTTATAGTGAATGGGATATCACTCTTTCTGGTGGTAACACTCAATCCATTGAAGCGGTCATGAGAACTTTTATCGATAGAGGTGATACCATGTTAGCTGAACAGTACTCTTTCCCATCGTCCATTGTTGCAATGAAGACCATAGGTGCTGATATAATCTCAGTTCCACTTGATGCTCATGGTATCATTCCTGAAAAACTAGAAGAGATCCTAGAAAATTGGGATTCTTCTAAGCCAATGCCAAAATTATTATACTGTATTCCAACTGGTCAAAACCCAACGGGTTCTAACTTATCATACGAAAGAAAGCAAAATATTTATAGACTTGCATGCCAGTTTAACTTCATCATTGTTGAGGATGATCCCTACTACTTCTTACAAATGGATGAATATTCACCAAGCCTAGAAGTTGAAAGGTTACCAAAAGAGCAATTCAAGGATGCTTTATGTAAATCCTTCGCTTCAATGGATGTCGAAGGTAGAGTAATCAGACTGGAGTCATTTTCTAAAATATTGGCACCAGGTACAAGAATGGGATGGGTTGTTGCACAAAAGAATATCATGAAACACATTTGTGACTTCAACGAAAGTTCTTTCTTGAGTATCTCTGGGTTCAGTCAATCTATGGTCAACAGTTTATTACAAAGATGGGGACATGATGGTTACATTGACTGGCTAATCGGTTTGAGAAAAGAATACACAATTAAGAGAAATTCAACCACCAATTCTATAATGAAGTACTTCCCAGAAGGTAGTATCATATATGAGTCTCCAGTGGCTGGTATGTTCTTCACCGTTAAGTTCGACGCCTCAAAACACCCAAAATACTCCGAAAAGTTCCACAAGTTGGATGTTGAAAATGCTATCTACCAAGAAGCTATTAAGGCTGGTTGTGTTCTTATCCCTGGTTCTTTATTCAGTACATCTGCTGAGGTCGATCACGAATCTACTGAGATCTTTTTTAGAGGGACTTACGCCGCAGTTGATTTACAAAGATTGGACGAAGGTTTGAAGAGATTTGCCGACGCTGCTAAGATTCAATTCCAAATCTAATGTAGTCACCATTGGAAGGAGACACAAATATATAACATGTATAAGAAAATAGCTATGTATCAAAACTACTGCTTTGCGATTGTCGATCAAAACTATCTATATTACTAGTAAAATGAATGTAAAAAAGGAAACTAAATCACAAAGAATTATTAGAATTATGAACAAACTAAACCAAATAAAATCTATTAATGATGCAATTGTTGATATCCAAGCGAACACAGATGGAACCATTACATAAATTTTGAAAAACCAAAACAAAATGGGAAAGGAACGAAAGTAAAGACATAAATCAGAACCGAAAACAATGAAGAAAAGAATAAAGAAATCTTTGCTCCTTAAGGAGAGCTAATAAAAGCTCAAAAAATGAAATCATTGGAAATGAAACAGAAAGGTTCAATTGTATAAATATGAGCATCAAAACAGAGACAAGAAGGTAAAGAGGAAATCCATAGAAAACGAATAAAAAAGGAGAAATAAGAAATAAATATCATCAAAACAGTAAACTTTTTTTTTTGCTCTTCTTATTAAACTAGAGCATTTCCTTCAATTACAACAAAAAGTAAATAAAAAAGACAGCTAAACCAAATAAGCCACCTGAGGCATTTGATCTACCAGCATCCCCAGTCAATGTTATAATAGCTGGAGCTGTTAATTGGATGCCATTTTGACCACTTAGGGTAGAGATGAGTATAGTAGTGGCCAATGACAAACTGTTGGTGTCTGTTTCAACAGCAGTACCTGAAATGACTGGATTGACTGGGATAGCTCCAGGAGTAGTACCAGGGGTGATTGCTGTCACAACTGAAACTTTCGTAGAAGTACCAGGGACTTCGGATAAAGGACCAGAAACATACAGAGGGGGCTCAGTTGTCGTTGGTGGAACAGGTGGACTGGTTGATGAAGCCTGGGGGACAGATGAACTGGTTATTTCACTAGATGATGTTGGTCGGACAGATGAGCTAGTGATTACTCTAGAAGATGTTGGTGGGACAGATGGACCAGATAGTGAAGTTGGTGGGACAGATGAGCTAGTGATTAGACTAGAAGATGTTGATGGGACAGATGGACCAGATGGTGAAGTTGGTGGGACAGATGAGCTAGTGATTAGACTAGAAGATGTTGGTGGGACAGATGAACTAGTGATTGTACTAGAAGACGTTGGTGGAACAGATGGACTAGTGATTGTACTAGAAGATGTTGGAGGAACAGGTGGGCCGGTCGGTGTTGTACATGATTCAATATTTGGCCAACAGTACAAGGAACCATCTGCCTGGCCGTCGACACAGTCAACAAGATAGTCATAAGAACCAGTGTATGGCCATAAATCCTCTTCATCATTAGAACTACCAGCGCCAGAAAACCAGTCATATTGAATTTCGAACTTCGGTGTACAAGTCTCTGTATCAAGCACGGACCCATAAACAATAATATCCGCATTCCACTCCTTGGAACTAGAAATGTCATAAACATTACTGTTTCTGGAGAACAAAACATAGGTACTTTTTTCGGGAGATTGAACACCAATAATCTTGACCTCGCCTAAATTGGAAAGACTCAAGCCTTCGGATGCCTTAAAGTGAACGGTAACTCTGAATGCGTTATCGGATCCCAAGTCAATCACATTTCCGATCGTAATATCGGCATTAGGATAGTTGCCTCTCTCTGATTTGGATTCAAAGTCATAAGTAGGGCACTTATCCCAGCCAGAAGGAACAGGACCAGGACGTGAGTAAGCACTGCAGACAGCGGTGGATGATGTATTTTGGGAGATCAGTATAGCTTGAGTTGTTGATATCCAAAATGAGCCAATAATGACCCTTGCTATTGCAGTTTTTAAATTCATTTTTAGGTAAAAAACGTAAGTTGACAATTGAATATGGAATTGATGAAATCTGATTTTTGTCACAACTATTTAAAGAAGCTTTAAAAGTTTGTGAAAAGAGTGAATTAACTTGAAGTATCTTCAAAGTTGATTTAAAGAAGTAGTGTTATTCAAGGAAAAATTCAAAAGGAAAGTAGCTTTGGAGTGACTGGCAAAATGGGAAAAAAAGATGGGAATCCATTCTTTTAAATAAAAAGCTTCTAGTTTGGGAATCTGGATTTGACATCAAGAATTGCGTAAATAGCCAGTAAAGGAATGGTTGTAAAGGAAGAAATTTCAGCTAAGAGATAAACATCAAACTGCAGGTTACGGTATGACTTCGATGAGGACTTGTCAAGAAAGCAGCACATTGTCTTAGCATAAAAGGAAAGTACTATTATTTTCCAAATACATGAGGGTGTGAAAGATATCAACTTAAAAGTTACCATTGAGGCGTGATAACATTGGAAAAAGTTGCAGCAACTGCCTTGAGCTCTCTCTCCATCCCTCTTGAGTGGAAAAAAACTGAAAAATTTAATAAAGCCTAAACGGCTTCCAGCAGAATATGCATTCCATGTGTGCTACTAGTTTACAACAACATTCTGGTAAGGTTAACAAAATAGCTTCCAACTTCTGAGAAGTGTAAATATAATAATGCAATCGAAGGTATCTTCCTGTTTTCTTCTTATGTATGTACATGTGCATGAGACTGTCTGTGCATATGCATGTATTTCGGTGTATAGAAGTTTAACTTTTTCGCGTTGTCTATTGTATCCCTACAAACCGGGCCGATGAACTGTTTTTTTTTGTTTGGTAGCCTTTTCCTATTCAGTTTTGTAATTTAGAGGAGATATTAGTGTGTGTTTTCCTCCTATAGGTAGCTAGATAGAGTTGCTGTGTTGATATTTAGTTATAGCACTTTAAACACGTTTTAAGTAAATAAGCGTAGCAGATTCTATTCATAGGATTGTAGTCCCCCTGATGGATGTCAGAGTGGTCATATCCTTCAGGTTGTTCCCTTTAACTCTGAACATCTGGTTTATGCTCGTTTAGCAACTTCGGCATCTTTGAATTGTATCCACTTGTGCTTCTTCGGACAAAAATTCATTTATGCCATTATTGAGAACTGGAGGATTGTTATAAACTATTAATAACAGTAATGCTCAAGAAATACTTTCAAGTTGGCAGATACTGTCATCCGGTGGGAAGACTTTTGTATCATCATTTTGTTCAATAGTATGCTAATTATGATTAACTATTAATGCAGGTCGGCAATGTATTCAGCTTTCACAAGTACGTCTTAACCCGATATTTGGTTAATGTATTGCTGCCATCGCCAATGGCGTATTAGGAAATTCATAGTAGGCACTTCCCATTTTCCCATAGGGAATGGGAACTAGCGGCTATTGCTATCAATAGTTTGCTTTAATTGTTATCTACCACTGGATATAGTCTGAGTACAATCCTTCTTGGTTGTTTATTCTTTTCAGCATAAAATGCTATGAAAACTTCTGGTATTAATAAATAATTCAGTGTAACCTTTTCGTTGTGCACATTTTAAATAGTTAGTCCATTATAGCTGACAATGCAGAGAGTAAAGTAAATTAACTTTCAATTATTGGGGCCATAATATTGTAAAATCTGTCAGGAATGCATCCTTTCTGAGTATGTCGTAATTATAACCTATATACGGAAATTACAGTCGGTGGTTAGTATCCTTTCTATTGAAGTCATTCCGGTTGATGCATTCCAGGTTTACATCACACCATAGACTTTCCCGTGTGCCAAATTTTCACTTCAATAAAAACATTTATCAATCGTCAGTGTCTTTCCGGACCATATGTCCACTGGCATACTCGAGACTTTCTAAGTACCACTTCAACAGTACAGCTGTCCCCTTCGCACTTCAGCAGTAAATGCTTACGTACAGGTGCAACCTTAGGCTTTATTATTTCTCCATGGACAAGAGGTAGGTAGGAGAAGGGGGTTACACAAGTTGAAACTGGATTCGGCATAACTGATTATGTTACAGGTTCTTTCCATTTTACGGCCCATTCGCTTGGAATCGCTGACATTTTACCGACGAAGGAGTTGACTAAAGGGTAAGGGTCAGTCACCTTAAAACAGTTTTGACTTGTTCAAAGAACCCGAAAAAGGCGCAGAATAATGGTTAAATAAAGCAATATACATAGCTCTAGATTTGAAGCTGCAGTTTGCATGCTTGAAAAAATCATGTGTTCTCCCATGGCATCTGCTCCTTTTCTTACTTTTACAACCAAAAGGAGGTGCTTCTGGAGATCGGGGAATAATTCATTTAAATATCTTATTTATGAAGAACCAGATTCATGAATTTGGTTTATTGTGATTTGGTAGTTGGTAAATTTTATATTTGAACAGACAAACATTGATTGGTAAAGAACCTTTCTAATATTGGAGTTTTTTGTCCTCGCATTCAAATCCCGTAATAAATATGGTAATGCTGTAATAAAAGTTTTCAAAAGGAGGGCTTTAAAACAATAGGCATGTTTAGAGGTGTCTTCCAGTTTAAGTTTTTGGATAAAATATTTGTTAAGCATATTGCTAGGCATTTTATCTCCAAACTGTGAGGCCAAAAATATAGCATAAGTGTGTTCAGTTATCGTTGAATTCCCCAATAGCTCCTTGATCAGTACAGTATGAGGCTGAAGGTAAAGTATTTTCTAGCAGTTATTTTTGTAGACCTTTTTAAAGGCCTTGAAATGGAATTTTATTGTAATAAATAACCGCTTGGCGTAAAGAAGATATATTTTGGAACGTTCAAGGAAGAAATAAGAGCAACTATTTCCGGTCATTGAACTGGTCTAATTACATGTTTTAAAAGTAATCCTCAATTATTTCAAACTTATTTTGTTCAAAATATACTGGAGTTTGTAAGGATTTTGAAGGGAAGGAAATCAGTTGTTAATAATCTGAATCTGAATCTGCCCTCACTGGTCCACATATTGCAGACGGGGAAAGCTGAGAAACAACAACAGTACCGTATTCAAAGGCATAAGACAAAATTTTGCAGGCTGGTTGAAGTCAGCTAACCGTCCCCAAAATGTATATATTCAAATACTGAAAGGCAGGTCCAAATAAATGGATTCTGAAGAAGCAGCATTTTTCAATTGGGCAATTTGCTGGGATCCACTGTCTCGCAGTCACCTTGAAAAGCTTGTGAGCATGATCATCGCTAACAACTTTCCTTAACGCCGTTGCGCAGGAAGATGTCTTTTGTTCTGCGTATTTATGCATATGCATGCTTATTTTGTGCATGGAGATATAGAAGTGCATGCTGCGTGCTGTTTTATTGCACCTCTCTCGTCTTTATGAGTTGTCAGCAATTGGTGCCGGACTGTGAATATGAGGTGGACAGTAAACACCAAATTCTAAAAACGCAGATTCTTGCCGAATGGTTAATGTATATGTGCATCTTTTACTTTTGTGGAGTATGGAACCTCTTCAAAAGAGATCGCTGTATTCGGAAAGGTATCAGATCCTTACCTGTAGTTCTCACACATGGCAACGCTTATAAAAACAACAAACCTCGTGTTTACAAGGCTAGAAATCTATTTCGTTTATGCGTCGAAATCGAACAGAATTACTAGCTTTTGAAGCTTTAGTCGATTTGAAAAATTACAACATATCCAAAAGTTCAAATAGCATTGCAGTTCTGGTATGTACGAGATTCAGGAAAGCAAATAACGGGCATCTGGATATTCCCATTAAGTGGAAGGTATAGATTTTCTTTCGACAGCTGTAGTGCAAAGTTTCCGGTTACCTACGGATAGAGCTTTTCAATGTGTTCTTTATACATTCCATGCGAAAAAATTTATACCGGGTATATTTCCTAGTTATCTAAGGATGGTCAGTATTCGCCTGCCTTTTATTATACTTCGAAGCTTTATTGTCAAAATAGTGTTATTTTTTAAAGGTCATTCCGCTACCGAAATATATTTAAGAGATATCTATTCAAAAGGTTGCATTATAGAATTATTGGTTCATCTACTGTGGCAAAAGAATTTATTACCTTGTTCATCCAAACTTTGTTATCCCCCAACGCATCGTTCTGTGGGAATGATTAATCTTGATTGGATCCCTTTATGCTTTTTTTGCCTGAAACTTCCTTGTACCCTCTGAAAGAAGTTGATTCTTAGTCATAATTTGTTACCGAGATATCTCTTGATATCAGTTTGTCGTATATTTATATAAATAAGTACGGGAAAGAAGTTGGTTGACCTATCTTAGGTTTAAATTTTAGATTCCTAAGAAGCTGCACCACAAACACAAGAGAAAAGGAAACTTTAATTTTGCAATGCGAAGCCTAGCCTGAAGTTAAAAAACTATGCGCATTGCCATCAACAGAAGTAACCCTCTCTAGTGAGGACCAAGGTTTTCGGGTTTAAAGCTTTCGGACTGAGAGTTTAACATTTATTAGCAGCGATGTGCGGACAATTAAACATACATATTGATGAGGTATCAGAGTTCTACTTGGGCCCCTCTGCTCTTAAATTGTGATCCTATATTAGCTAGACCAAGAGACAAAGGGGAATAAAGTAGGAGCCATTCAGCTGAGCTTTAAAACCAATTGAGGGTATATATATGTATAAACAACTATTGCATCTACTTCATTTGATAAATTTGTAGCGGTAGACAGTATGGGTTCTATTTCGTTGGCTCAAGAGGTTGCTCATCAAACTTCCCTTTTTTGAAAAATGCAGCATGTTTTTGGGGCCACATGTAACCTTAAGTTTTTTCAATTTGATTGTATCCCAGTCTTAGTTTTTTTATATCATATGTATGAGCATATGATACCAGACGCTTAAAAGGCTCAAAATCACATATCTACGTTAGCCAACTTCTCTCTGTGCATACCCATGTGAATTCTAATTGGTGACATATTTCACGCGCAGAAAGATCCTAAACAATAAACTGCAAAGTTGAAAACGTATGATTCGGATATTTAATCGTTCATTATTCTTTCCGTAATATGTAGTTCAGATATGGGTACGTTGGAGATGCACAGTGCATGGACCATTTTTATTAGTATTTAATATATTGATTATTTATAGCCAAACAACGTCCCATGCACACCAGCTTTACGCCTCAAATACTAAATGTAAATGTATATGCTGAGTTCAGAACTGCAGCAAATAATATCTTCTTTGAATCCAGTCGAAAAGCTTCATCTTTCGGGATATAAATTTTCCAAAAAACAGCCACTTTTTTTCTAATTGTTAAGTATTCAAAAAAGTTTTGAAGACACTTTATAATACTGAACTATTATTTATTTATGGTTAGTTTAGTTTGGTTATGGAATGTTTCGTTTCTAATTGGATTTTTCAGCAAGCTTACGATTCTAAGGACTCAAACTTTACAGTGGAAAGGATATTAGCCGGAAGGTCTCAAATTTGAGTGTGAGAAAGTTTTTTTTCCGTTTTTGTTGTTCTTACTTAGTTTACGGTTGATTTTTCTGGAACAGTTTTCGATATCAGCTATGGATCAACAAATCTATGAGATCGTCAGTTGTTTAACGATTTTTTGGGCCGCGGAAATGAGAAATTACTTCACAGTATGCTTTAGTTGTATGTACCCATATTCAGGTTCTATGTGTTTATCGGTGTACATTATATGCAATGATTTGCATTATTCTGTTGAAGTGCACTCAGATGCTGCTTCACCCACTGGACCTTCATAATGATTTGGGAAAAGACTCACCCCCTCAGTGAGCTTAAGCTCCAAGGGAAGAATGGACTGCTGTGTGGGATCAACAGAAAATCACATGCATCCCCAGCTACAGTACAGTACCCACTGTGAGGTGCGTGGAATCCACCTGTTATGCCCCTTCGCTCTCATTTTTTCCTTCTCCAATTTGGGAAAAAAAGGCTTTGCATAAAAAAAGCTACTTGGATGTACTGGGTGATTGGAATCAAGTCTAAAATGATTTTCGCGGGGTGGGTAACTTGTCAAATACTCACTCATCAAAACTGGATAGTATCATCTTCTTCAATCCCATATAGCGTCCATCAGTATATACGACGTCTTTGCTTGTTACGACCATTTGATTTTAAATTTAGGCTTTTTTACTGCTGGGATACTACATACTACTCCGGTGGGAGAATATGATTGGGCTTATTAGGTGATATTACCAAAATTCAATTCAATCCAAATTAGATATTTGACGATGTATCTATAAATATGCTTTCTTTCAACTTACATACAGGTAGAATCAACACCAACCGAGAACCGGTCCAGGCTTAAGAGCCGCACGTTTATGAGCAAAAAAGCATCTGTCGCGTCTCCCCTGCTTCCCCCTTTATCCAGTCAACAGCATGTATGTGTACTACTATGTACTACTATGTACTCTGTAGTACTCATTTAGTCCAGGGACTTTTAGCCATGCACGCACTTTACAAAAGGCATCTTCTTGGATTCTACTCACACACCACACAAGCCCAGTTTTGTTCCCTTGTGTATACCTCAAGCCTTCACTTGATGGCTGAGAAAGTTTTAATGTGTTTGCTCCTCGCAAAACTTCCACACTGTGAACTTGTTGTTAAATTAATTGACTTGAATACCCAACGTGGTAAACTATAAAGTTGATCCACATCAGCCTTCAGTAGTCACCTGAGTCCTTGATCGCCCATTAGGTTTTACTTTGAAACATAGTCAGCTAAGCCTCAACCTATGTAAACTACTTAGCAGATAAATACATCATCTTACAAAAAAAACACTTTACAAAAATAGACGTCTAACGGCTACGCGGCGCCCTCTCTAAAACTTTTGTTCAATCTACTTTCGGCAATCTGGTATTTTTGGAATCTGGGATCTATTCTGCTTTTCAACAGATAAAATATCTGATCGAAACCAGGAATACAGTCCTGAATTATGAGCCAGCATCCACAAGGTTATCGTTTCGGATTTCTCTGGTTTGGCATTCACGATGTGTAGTGTCCAACTTATTGTTAACGTATATAATTGAGGATTGATCAAATAAACTGAAGAGTTTTTCTTACGATATGATCAACTTTCCCTTCCTCAGTTATTGCATAATAATAATAAAAACTTTCTATATCTTCAAGACTTTTTCTGTCTTTCTTTTTTTAAATGGAAGGTTATTCTTGCTCCTATTCGCCGTTTAGCCGTTTAGCCAGTTCTTGAACTTCTGATCAGTTCATTATCTGAACTCCAGTAATTCAAACGCAAGCTTCTTAGATTCAATAACTGCACGATCACATAAGAATGCGAGTTTCAAATATATCATGTTTTTCAGAGTCTTTATTAATTACCGTATTTCAATTACAATGAATGCTGTATTTAGCTAGATCTACTGTTTCTAACGAATCAATCATGAAAGAAGATCAATTACAACGTTTGAAGTATAGAATCCGAAGTATATATCCAGGCATATGGGCGTAAAAAGAAAAAATAGATTTGTATGTAGCAGGGATCTAATAATTTGCAGGTATATATCAAAGTTTGACTATAGTTTAATCAATCGTTGGCTTTCTCTTCGTCCAAGCTCAAATTATTTAGCATCTCTTTGGCTTTGATGAAAGTGCCTGAAACGTTTTTAGAATCCACAGTTGATAAGCTGGTTGCACTTCTAGATGTAGAAATACCTAATGCTCCACTTTCTATTGAAGATAAGCTTCTTTGTTTGTTTGCAATGCTCATCTTCGATGGAGTACGAATTACCTCATTCAATTCGTCACTCAATTCTTCGGAAACTAGCAAGTCTTCATCCAGCTCTTCGTCGTCGTCATATTCGTCAAAGTCATCGTCTTCTTCATCCTCATATTCGATATCAATTCCATCTACATCATCATCATCATACTCTATATCAATTCCATCCTCATCGTCGTCGTCTTCTTCTTCTTCTTCGTCATATGAGTAGTCAGGGTCCATCCCTTCATCATATTCTTCGTCTTCATCATAGAAAGAATCATCATTCTCAGGAGTCACTCTTAAAACTGGAGTAATGGAACCATCACGGTTAGGGGGAGGAGATCTTGAGAAAAATGAGGATAATCTAGGACTAACAGCTCCTGGAGATGACGGTGTTTCAGTACCAGCACCGACTGATCCTGAAGAAACACTGATAGCATCATCTTTCAGTTTTTTCAACTTTAATAGTTCTTCAGCATCACTATCTTCATCCTCACTCAAATCATCGAGGTTTAACACAGGACTTCTCCAATAGTTCAAATCGCTAAATTGGTTCTTTGTGTTGTCGTTAACTTCCAAGTTTCCAACTTTAATTTTACTGATGTTGACAGGTGGAAAAAATTGATCAACTAGCTCACCAATTGAAACGTATGAAGATTTGTAGCCTGCCATCTCAAGCAACTCCATATGGACATCACCGTCAGGGTTGATTGTAAAGATTCTAGATGATGGTATTCCTACGGTTCGATATGAAAGAGCGTCGGTAATCTTGTTACCAAACCCTGCATAGAACGGCGTCTTCGGAACAGTACTTTCAAGTTTAAAATGACTTTTTGCAGAGTATTGAGCAGATGAACCAGATAAAGGAGGTAAGGATTTTGAAGAAGAAAGTGAAGTCAACGGATCTAATTCTTCTGTTTCGATCGTTTCAGGTGTTGGGGAAGGAGTCGGGTGGACGGCTGGTTCTGTAGTTGGTTCCAATGGCTTATTGTCATTGGCTGTTTCAGTTGTTGTTGTTGTGTCTATATCATCTAAACCAGTTGATGATGTTGATGGTGGGGGAGCTTCCAATTCGCTGTTGTGGTCATATAGCGCTCTAATATCGTTCAAACAGGCCATTTTAAACACTTCTGGCTTCTTTAAAACAATTTCTCTTTTCAACGCAGCCATTGTTCTATCGGGGGATAAAATGACAGGTCCCACAGGTAATTTGATGCCATCTTGAATAACACCCTGTAAATATGATCTAGTAGTATCCGCTAGCCCGACAGATCTGGCTGTTAAATACATGATATTGTAACCATTGAATTCAATATCTCCAAACAATTTGGCAACACCAACATGAGTCCAGTCTCTGCCCAACATAGTTAAAACATGACCAAGGGCATCTGATTTAGTAATGGTACCATCGATGTCAGATATAACAATTGGAACATTTTGCTTCCATAGGAAGAGCTTTGCATTGACAACAGCTTTGCCTTTATTAACACTAAATATGATGTCATTTTCACCTGCTTTCAATGACAAACATTTCAATTGTTCAGAAGTTAATCTTAAAGTCTTGAAATGGTTATCTCGTTGTGTTTTCACCGTATCGGTATCAATATCTGAAACAAGTGACGATGCAGATGAGCCGGGGGATTGTAAATCAATCTCTGCATCCCCTGTTAATATTGGATTTGGTGAAGACATACCCGAATCCACGGTACTCGTTTCTGAATCTTCACCAAGATCAATTCTGATATTTCCATGTAGGTCTTTAGCTATAATACTGGCAATATCCACATCTTCTCCAAATTCATCTTGAAGCAGTTGCTTAATTAGTGAGTCCGAGTCTTCGATATCTTTAGCATTACTTTTATAACCTTGCATATCTAACATTAAATCACCATTTGCATCAACTTTTGAAGGGATGTTTTTTTTTGTTAGTTTTTTGGAAATCTCCTGTGCCCTAGCCAGTGATGTTGTTGTACTTGATTTCTTAATGCCCAATTTTGAGGGAGAAGTTGAGCCCATTGAAGCTGAATCGGATTTGATGGAAGGTAGCGAGTAATTTCCATCATTAACGCCTTCGCCGATATCCAAAAAGTCAGGTTCCTCATTGATTACTGGGCTGGAACTTGCTGTAGCTTTAGGACTATTACTAGGTGAACTTTCGGGACTCAACACCGGAGAAGTCTGTAGATCAGGTGGAATATATCCATCAGTTTCAAAAACAAAGAACGCTTCTCCACCATCACCCAACTTCATTGGTAAATCAGTAATCTCTCCATTCACTATAAAATCAACTTTCTTCTGAGACGGTCTTAACAATTGAAACTTTCCAAAACGGACATGAAATGGAGAACAGGAAAGGTCCCCATTATCTTGTTCCACTACTATAATATCGATTGCACCTGAAAGTGTTGCTGGGTTAATTGAACTCCATGTCTTGGACACAGACCCTATTGCTCTGCCAACGTATTGCATTGTTTTCGTTTCTTAATGTAGATTGATACTAGTTTAATCTTATAACTGATTGTGGTTTAAGTGTAATTTAAAATTAGTTAGTAAATATTAAGGATTCACTTTTTTATTGCAGCCAATATGGTTATGAGTCGAATAACTTTATAACGATCTATGAAAGTGTGGTTAAATAAAGACAGTCTTGGTTTTTTCTGGTTTACATCTGATCAATAATAAATACTTGATTAGACACCATGAGAGTGTGATTCACATGTCTTTGGGTGCTGAGCCACTCTTCTCTGATTTTGGCGGGTTACGTGTAGTGTGGCACGAGTGGCTGGTTATGACACCGTAACTTGTTGTATATGGGGCACTGTTGCACTGAAGTTGGCGTTTTCTAGAGGGTGTGGAAGGTCGGTACTAGGAATTGTAATTCGTTTAGCATTCACGAAGTGCTTGAAAGGTATAATCAAAAACAGTTGATCCAAGATCCGAAAATTTGAATTCGGATTTTGTGGTTAAGATAGTAGAGAATAATGTTTTTGGCGTTTTCTGATTGAAAAGAATTATAAACTTTTCAGATTTTTGGAATTATTATACTTTAAAGAGCGTTGTATCAAAAATACAACTTGTGTAAAAGTTTGGGGAATAAGAATTTAATTGACAAAAGAGATCAGGAAGAAAGCCACATTATAACATTCATCCCTCACAATCAACTATACAAAGCGAATTTCAAAATTTACAAGCCCTGTCAACAACAAAATTTAAAAACGGATATAACTAATAACTAATAAACGAATTTATATTAAACAAGAAAAGAAAACAACAAAATTTGAACAAAAAAACAGGAAGAGTTAACATAAAATAAGGAAGTTTCACTTATAAAACACAAGCATGCGAATATTTATAAAAACCAAACACTGGGGTTTGTAAATTAGACCTACCAAAGTAGGGAAAACACCAGTCATCAACACCACTGCATTCCTTATCATTAACACCTTCATTAATCAAACCGGTCTCGCTTATATGAGCATATCACTTGATTTAGTTCTTTTCGACACCTAGACCCTTCTGAATACCAACAGTTTTGGTTAATTCAACTGCACCACCCATTTCTAAGCTGTTACAGTAGTTGTTGATCAAACCGCTAATAACTAAGTTTTCGTATTTGGATGGTTGAGTAGGTAGTTTGAAATGCTTGCTCCAGTCCTTTTCAGTTTCTTGAATCTTGGCGTTTGGATCAGCCTTTAATCTTTCTTCGTTTTCTTGTTTGATCTTTGCCTTCCATTGGTTAACTTTGGTTAATTCTCTGGACATATTTCTTTGGTAATAGTTTAAGTTACCCAAGTTATGGTTCAAGTTATCAATTGATTCGGAGAGTTGTTCGGTAGTCAAGTTGACAGTTCTCATGTTGTTACTGGTTAGTTCTAAGATTTCATCATCCTCAACTGCTGCTGAGAATTCTTCTTGAATCTTTAAGTTGACCAAATGGTTATTCTTGATCTTGACAGGTAATTCTTCAAAGATGTTTCTGAATGATAGTCTGTTCTCAATTAAGTTTCTAGCGACAAATCTGTCGTCTGATTTCCAGGTCTTCAAAAAAGCATCACTTAGCTTTAAAACTTTCAAGCTTAACAAACTATCGTATGAATTAGAAGGGTCGTAAACTAAGAATAAAACAGGACTTGCATCTTTGTTTTCCTTCAAGTTGTAGTTTTGTAAGTTTAACATTGATTCTATAACGGTTTGAGAGATGGTTTTACCCCCAACGGATGACAAAAACCAACCAAGTATCTTAACACCAGCTTTAGTGTCCTTCAATTTGCTTAAGATTTCATTTTGGTATTTGATGTTTGATGATTTCAAGTTGAAGATATCGTCATTATTACTGTTGCTATATTGTTGTGGGAATTGGAATGCATGGGAGATGCTAATGGAGGATTCAGTTTCATCTAGACCGTAGATTGGTCCGGACTCTATATTTGGGTAAGTTTCAGCACCAATTTTGGCTAGCTTTAAGGCGACACTTGCATTGATTTCAATACTATAAAGATAGGATTTTGAAGAAGTGGTGTTAGTATTCAGAAAGTGATTGAGTTTCGATGAATAGGATAAAAAAGTAAGAGAACATACGTTAATGGAGAGGCCATAATTGTATAAGCTTCTTGATAACTGTTTGATTTGTAGAACTATAAAGTGAAAATAGGGATGACATTCAAGTGTATTTTGATCTTTAACAAGATAAACCTTTCCCCCAGATCAAGGTACCTGTTTGTTGGTTGGTCTGTCTCGTCTGGTGTAATCCTACAGGTTTTGTGTTTTGGAAGTAGTGCGGAACACTGAAAAGTTTGAAAATTTTTTTGGGTGAAAGAAAGGGACGATTACATAATCTGATTGATACAGAAAGAGTTATGAAGCCCGGAGACGCAGATATATCCTTTCTTTCATTTTTTTCATCCATTTATGGCACCTAAAGGAGATGACTGGATGGTTAACCGGTGTAAAAGTTCTTTTTTTATGTCCAACACCCTATAACCCCAATTCCCCGATTTCAACTCATACATCAACAGCTCACAACTATGTCTGAAGAGCAGAGCGTTGAACAAGTTGCTGAAACTTTGCAAAAAACTTACCTTGACGATGTCACTGGTGAACAAGTCTCAAAGTCTGAATTAAAAAAGAGACAAAAGTTGAGAGCTTTGGAAGCTAAGAAAGCTGAAAAGGCTAAGAAGGCTGCTGAAACCGCTCCAAAGATCACAAAAAAGAAGGATGATATGTCTACTTTGAACCCAAACCAATATTTCGAAATCAGATCTGCTCAAATTAAGGATCTAAGAGAACCAGGCTCAAAAACTAACCCTTACCCACATAAGTTCTCTGTTTCCACAAGATTAGACAAATTCAGAGAAAGTTACAGTCACTTAACCAAGGGTGAAACTTTACCAGATGTCAAGGTCAAAATTGCTGGTAGAATCATGGTCAAGAGAGAGTCAGGTTCCAAATTAAAGTTCTACAACTTGGCTGGTGAAGGTGTCAACTTGCAAGTTATGGCACAAGCACAAGATGCTGAAGGTGACTTCCAAGAAATGCACGAGCTTTTGAGAAGAGGTGATATCATTGGTGTTGAAGGTTACCCAGGTGTTACCAACCCAGCTAAAGGTGGTGATGGTGAATTATCTGTTTTCGCTACCAGAGTTGTTTTGTTGACCCCATGTTTACACATGTTACCAACCGAGCATTATGGTTTCAAGGATCAAGAAGCTAGATACAGAAAGAGATACTTAGATTTGATCATGAACAAGAACACTAGAGAAACTTTCAAGGTTAGATCCAGGATTATTTCCTACATTAGAAGATTCTTGGATGCCAGAGACTATATCGAAGTTGAAACCCCAATGATGAACGTTATTGCCGGTGGTGCTACTGCTAAGCCGTTTATCACTCACCATAACGACTTAGACTTGGATATGTTTATGAGAATTGCACCAGAATTATTCTTAAAGGAATTAGTTGTCGGTGGTATGGAGAGAGTTTATGAAATTGGTAGACAATTCAGAAACGAAGGTATCGATATGACCCACAACCCTGAATTTACCACTTGTGAATTCTATGAAGCTTATGCCGATGTCTACGATTTGATGGATATGACTGAACTGTTATTCTCCGAAATGGTGAAGGAAATCACCGGTGACTACAAGGTCAAGTTCCACCCAGAAGGTCCAGAAGGTAAGGAATTAGAATTAGATTTCACTAGACCATGGAAGAGAATCAACATGATTGAAGAATTAGAAAAAGTGTTTGATGTCAAGTTCCCACCTGGTGATGAATTACACACTGCTGAAACTGGTGAATTTTTAAAGTCAATCTTAATCAAGCATAAGTTAGATTGTGCTCCACCTTTAACCAACGCTAGAATGTTAGACAAGATGGTTGGTGAATTAGAAGATACTTGTATCAACCCAACCTTCATTTTCGGTCACCCGCAAATGATGTCTCCATTAGCCAAGTACCACAGAGAGATTCCAGGTCTATGTGAAAGATTCGAAGTTTTCGTCGCTACCAAGGAAATTTGTAACGCTTATACTGAGTTGAACGATCCATTTGACCAAAGAGCTAGATTTGAAGAACAAGCCAGACAGAAGGACCAAGGTGATGATGAAGCTCAAATGGTTGATGAAATCTTCTGTAATGCTTTAGAATACGGTTTACCACCAACTGGTGGTTGGGGTTGTGGTATTGATAGATTGGCCATGTTCTTGACTGACTCTAACACTATCAGAGAAGTTTTGTTGTTCCCAACCTTAAAGCCAGATGCTTTAGTTAAGGGTGGGGAAGAAAAGGAAAAAGCCTAATTTAGTGAAAATGTTGTATAGTTTTAAAGAATGCACGTATCTATAATGTATTATTCATGTTTTGGGTTTCTGATTGATTGATTTCTTTTTTCATGTTTTGCATACATCTCATTTTTTTTGCTTGAAAACATTTCTCCCACAGTAATACTTTCTTTTTCTTTTCCTCTTTCCGTATAGAACTATAAATAATATTAAACTTTAATATATCTATTTATATTACATGCATAATGTTTCAAAATACAGAGATGGAAACTTCTATCTTAAATGTAAGTGCCACACATACACATAAGTGAAGTTGAAAGTTGGGAATCTAAGATCTGATCGTTTCCCTTCCGGGCGCACAAAAATCGCCAAATCTCGTACGACACAGGGCTTCTGCGGCGGCAAATCAATACAGGAGATTTTTTTAAGGAGATGAGATGAGATGAGGTGGTTAAGCTGGTTGCCACCGAATACAGTACCAAACAATAGTTGATTGAATATATTATGCTGCTTTATTTAGATATCAAAACCTGTCAAATATCGATCTACTCGATAATCTTAATGACAGCCGTAGGAATTGGGATGCGTTGTAAGTACTGGGACTCTGTTTGCCTTCTGATATTTCTTGGGACGTAATAACTGAAAGCACAACACCCTGTTTGCGGCAATTAAATAAACCAAGGGGAAATCCATTTATTGCGACATTGATAATTCTTTTTGACACGATATCACCAGCTATTTCTAAGACAAGCGAAAAACGAGATGAACAGGCCATCCCACCAGGCCCCACGCTTTCCTCTCTTGTCTGAACATAATTTTTCCGTATTTTTCCGTATTTTTCCGCGTCAAAGTGACATGATCTTTTTCGGAGATGAATCAGCAGTCCATTCGGGGTGCGATGCTTTGGGGGTGGCTCACACTTTGGTAAACCCGTTTTTCTACTATAACCGATATGTATCGGATTACTATCATACGTAACTACCAAATGCTATCGATCTTGAGAACTGTATAAATAAACACTGATATCCTTTCATTTCAGATTATTGTAGCTATGGCTTGACATAATGTTTTCCTTTTATCACTATCAATAGTTATTACTATATTAAGCGATACAAACAACAAAACAAAACAATTACAACGAATATGACTGTTCCTACTGAAATACCATTAGGTCGTTTCATCTTTGAAAGATTAAGACAACTTAACATTGGTACAATCTTTGGATTACCAGGTGATTTCAATTTGGCCTTGCTAGATCACATTGACGAGGTTGAAGGATTAAGATGGGCTGGTAACGCCAACGAATTAAACGCCGCCTATGCCGCTGATGGTTATGCCAGAGTTAAAGGTTTGTCCTGTTTGATTACAACCTTTGGTGTTGGTGAATTATCTGCTGTTAACGGTATTGCTGGTTCGTTTGCTGAACATGTTCCTGTTGTTCACATCGTGGGTGTTCCTTCCACCAAGGCAACTCAACAAAAGCTCTTGTTGCATCATACCTTAGGTGACGGTAGATTTGGTGTCTTCAAGAAGGTTTCCAAAGAGATTTCATTGAGAGCAATTACCATTGATGACATTACTACTGCTCCAGCTGCATTTGATAAGATTGTTAGGGATGCTTACATTTACAAGAGACCAGTTTACATTGCATTACCATCCAACTTTGTTGAAATGTCTGTCCCTGCCTCACTATTAAACACCAAGATTGATACTTCCTTAGAGCCAAATAACAAAGAAGCTGAGGTTGAAGTCTTACAAGCAATTACAACTTTAACGGCTCAAGCTAAAAACCCAATTATTTTAGTTGATGCATGTGCTTTAAGACATGAAGTTAAAGATGTTGTTGCAAGATTAGCCAACGTTACCCAGTTCCCTGTCTTCGCTACTCCTATGGGTAAATCAGGTATTTCTGAAGATCACCCAAGATTTGGCGGTATTTACGTTGGTGTTTTGTCCAAACCTGATGTTAAACTAGCAGTTGAATCTGCAGATTTAGTCTTGTCTATTGGAGGTTTGTTATCCGATTTCAACACTGGTTCATTCTCTTACCATTACTCCACTAAAAATGTTGTTGAATTCCACTCTGATTTTACAAAAATTAGATCCGCTACTTACCCAGGTGTCCAAATGCAATTCCTGTTAGAGCATTTAATCGAAAGTTTACCACCATTCTTAGGCTCGTACGTGCCAACCAAGTTACCTACTTCCCCACAAGGGTATAAGCAACTGAAAACCGCTGCTGAAAAACCAATTGAACAAGAATGGTTATGGAAGAGAATCTCAACTTTCTTGAGACCAGGTGATATTGTTATTTCTGAAACAGGTACATCTGCTTTTGGTATCATCCAAACCCACTTCCCTGATCAAGTCATTGGAATTTCTCAAGTTCTATACGGTTCCATTGGTTTTGCAACTGGTTGTGCTGCCGGTGTTGCATTTGCTGCTGAAGAACTAGATCCTGAAAGAAGAGTTGTTCTATTCACTGGTGAAGGTTCTTTACAATTAACAGTGCAATCCATTTCTGATTGCTGTAGATGGAAGTTGAACCCATACTTATTTGTCTTAAATAACAACGGTTACACAATTGAAAAGCTAATTCATGGTCCAAAGAAGCAATACAACAATGTCCAACCATGGAATCACTCAAAGATCTTGGAATTATTTAGCACCAACCATGCTTATGAAAACATTAGGGTCTCCACTGTTGGTGAAGCTGATGCTTTACTTCGTGATGAATCTTTCAATGCTCCTGATAAGATTAGATTGGTTGAAATCATGCTGGAAGAATTTGATGCTCCTGAAAACTTAGTTCAACAGGCAAAGATCTCCGAAAAGACCAATGCACAATAATTTGTCTTAAGTGTTTGTTCTCCTTTCTTGTTTTTCACGGTGAATATATATATATATATGCCCTTTAATGAATCATTACATAATTTTCTCTGAAACCTCGTGAACGTAAAATTAATTTTGAAGTAGAATCCATCTATTTATATACACTATTTAATAATCTTCAATTCTCCCTTTCGCTTCATGTCCAGGGCCTTCTTATACGGCGGAGCAGTTGGCATCTGTACCGGATCCAAACTTACTCTCTGAACATCCTTCTCCAAACTATAAGTAGCATCTGAATCATAACTAGTATTCAAATCCCCACATGCAACAAAGGGAGCAATTACTCTTTCTTCAAGATCAACTTCAACTAGTTCATTGAATTGAGTTCTTCCAATACCCATCTCTTTGAAAAATTCTTCAGTTGACAGTTCTGGTTTCAAAGTTGGAACCCAACCTTCCCTAGGACGATATCCAATACAAACAACAAATGATTCTAAAGAAGTACCTCTTGAAGATCTTGGTTTAGCACATATCACTTTATCAAACAAGTATCCTAACTGACTGTACAATAAATCAATGTCCCTTCCTCTGAAAATCTTAGCGACGAAAGTACCACCTTCCTTTAAAATACAAGTTGCCAACTGTAAAGCTGACAGAATCAACTGTCCTTGAATATATTCGTCCAAATCATGTAAACCCGTCACATCAGGTGCACCATCCGAACAAACAAAATCAGCTTTGTTACCTTCAAAAATATCCAATATCTTCTCTAAGGTTCTTGGGTGTGTGATATCTGCCTGTAATGTAATAACGTTATCAATTGGTGACATTGGTTGTAAATCGACAGCAACAATCTTCTTTTTTGGATCCTTTTCCATGTCTGTATTGTTTTTGGTAAAGATCTCACGACTGAGAACCTGCGACCAGGAACCTGGGGCTGCACATAGATCAACAACCCTAGAAACATCTTCGAACAGTTCAAATTGTTCATTTAGTTGTAGGAGCTTGAAAGCGGATCTTGCTCTCCATCCTTCTTCTTTAGCCTTTCTGTAAAATAAATCTCTCTTGTCCTTACTGCTCTTACCCATGGTTATCAGCTAATCCATGTATGTATGTACATTTCCAGGAGTACCTCCGAACTCAAAGCCAACAGTATTTCAGAACAAGTGAATAATAATAAACTTATACAAAGTGAAATAAATTTCCAAAAATTTATCTGGGATGTCTGCCATTTTCCGCCAACGGCTTTTTCTCTCTGTAGAAAAATTCGTCCAAAAACTTTCGAAAGAGTGCATACAGTGTACATACATCCAATCGGTTTATGAACCAGACTGTTGTCAGGATATATTTATATATACTTAGAAAGCGACAAGGACACCCAACGTCAGATCATTCTTGATACGGCAAGACAATCAAAATGTTAAAACTAGGCCTTAAGAGTCAAACTAGACATCTACTAGCACCATGTTCCAAAAGACAGTTTTCTCAATCTATAATACAGCTGAATAAATCATCTATATCCAGTGACTTGGACAAAGAATTAGAAGAATTAGCAAATTTGAAACTTTCTACAACCCCACTTCCTGAGGTCGATGAGGCCAAAGAATCCAAATACAATTTAATCAACACATTTAACAAGTACGAACCGAAAACGCTCACAGAAGAAACCGTCCTTCCAGGCATGGGAAGACCAATGCCAATTAACACAGAGTTAAACTATTACGCTCCATTGAAACACGAAGTTAAATATGGACATTTGAAAGCAGAATTGAATTTCAGATGCTTTGATCCTCAAAACTTGGACTTTTTCTGTGATTTCGCCTTGAGAGTGGCATACTATTTAGGGTTACCAGCAACTGGTCCAAAACCATTACCTGTTAAAAGAGAAAGATGGACGGTTAATAGAGCTCCATTTGTTCATGCTAAGTCAAAGGAAAATTTTGAAAGAAAGACGTATTCCAGACTAATTAGAATCTGGGATGCAAACCCTGAAGTCATTGACGTCATGTTAAGTTTCATCAGTAAAAACTCCGTTTGGGGTGTTGGTGTCAAATGTCACATGTACACACAAGAACCATTAGGTATGTCTAAGGGTATGAAGACTTTGGAGAAGGGTGAAGCTACTGTTTTATCCGATTTGTCATCTACTTTAGACTCATTGAGTAGGGAAACAAACAGTGAAGTTGCTCAAAAGGTTTTGTCGCTATTGAACGACCCGATCTTTACAAAGCACATGACATCTAAAGAAATCGCAGAAGTGAAGGCTAAAACCATCAATAGCTAATTTTGGTAACCGTCTAAGGATCCTTGGTGTGTCTGCCCCCAGTTGTTAATGATTTGATACGTGACAAACCACCTCTTCCTATCTCTCCTCATCTCCACATACATACTTGCTCCTCAAGTACTACACTGTATATATATATATAAATATCTCATAATATAACTTTTCGTATTATATTATACCTTTCTAATTTCTAAACTGCATATATGGTTTTAAAAACATTTACAAGATTATCTAACCGTACATATCCCAATCCTCTTCCTCTTCCTCACTATCAATAGGAGCTTCCTTTTTCTTCCCCACAGTCACGTCAACTCTACACAAAGGGCACGTTCTATTAAGTTTCAACCATGGTGCAATACAATCTAAATCAAAGTAGTGCTTTTCGTTGCAGGGCAATTCAACAACCAATGGATATTCCTCACTATGGAAATCACTAGTACAAATCGAACAACATTTATCCTTGGGTATTTTCCTAATTGGCACTCTTTCTAAAGTATCCAAAAACTCATCATCTATCCCTTTTGAACCCCCATTCCCGCCCTCATCTGCAATTATCATCCCCATTCTTTGCGGATCGAACAACGAACCAGTCGTACCATCACGGATCATGGATTGAAGTAGTTGCAGATTAGCAGCACTTGAAGCACTCATAGATTCGTTATCGTCGCTGTTGCTAACGTTCATTAATTCGTGGTACACTTGTGCAAAAGCTCTTCTTTCAGATGCATTGTTGTTTCCTAAGAAGCCTTCTATGGCAGATTGGAGAGATGACCTTTGCGGTTGTCCTTGAGCGTTGTTTGAATTTGACGAGGAATCTTCTTGGGATTGATCAGTGTTATGGTCATCAGCATATGATGACATTGTGGTTCTTATATGTATATCTATTCAATTAATATAGAACCTAAAAAAAAAACAGAGATCAAAGGTGAGATAAGATAAGATGATATGATAAACCTCTGTTCAAGTTGCCACTCGGGCTTAAAAAACACAGGCAGATCTGGCTAATGGGAATTGCACTCGGACTGTGAAATTTATTTGGGAATTTAATTTATCTTGCACCATCCTCCCCATTCAAAGAGCTGTTACTTGTATTATAATTCAAATTTACCCACTTACACCAACTTCAATCACTCACAATTGTGTCACAATTGACTACATATATATAGATAGACTACAACGGATTGCATAAACCATGAATGAATTTACATTCACGATAATAACAGCATCAATTCTAATCCCACTGACACTTTTAATACTCAGAATCATATGGGTACTTCCAGCATGCTACACATCAGCAGAATCAAAAACGACGATGAGGAAACCGATATTTGAATTACCAACCGCAAATAGTACGATATCGACTATGATCTTACTAGGTTCAGGAGGACACACCGGGGAGATGATCCGTATACTATCCCAATTCAAATCCATCAATAAGATGAAAAGAACATATGTGATTTCAACAGGTGATCAAACGTCAGCTTTAAGCATCAGAAAATTCGAAAATGTGGTGATTGTGGATAACGGTGGTAATGAAGTGGATTATTTTGATCTACCTAGGGCTAGATTAATTGGTGAAGGTAAGCTGTCTGCCGTTTTCAGAACGCTGTATTCGTTCATCGTGACTATCTACCGATTGGTTGGCATGTCAGAATACCCAGATTTATTACTTCTGAACGGACCAGGGACTGCTGTTCCTATTGCCTACACTTTGTTTTTTCTTAAGATATTTGGAGTCTGTCAGACTAAGATCGTTTACATAGAAAGTTTGGCTAGAGTTAACGAATTAAGCCTAACAGGGAAGTTGCTCTTACCAATCGCTGATAGATTGATTGTTCAATGGGAGAGCTTATCAAAGAAATACAAACGTTGTGAGTATCATGGCATATTAGTTTAGTTTAGTTTTCTTCTATAGAGTATATAACGACTATAATTTACATATATTGAAACCACGCTTTTTAACGATTATTATTATTATTATTATTATTATTGTTCATTAGTTTGTGTCATTATTTTTATAATTCGTAATCTGCCTTCATGGACTTGTATTGAATATTCTTCAGTGGAGGTGGGGGCAAGCTTTTAGTCTTTGGTTTCTTGACTGACTTATTACCATCATCGTTTTCCAAAAATCTTTTATCCTTCTTTGGCCCGGAATCCTTTTCAGCATACTTGATCAATTGCTTCTTCACAATCAATCTAATCTTGGCCATCTCTCCACCAGAATCACCTCCATTGAACATGTACTTACCCGCCCAACAAACTCTCACAGGTGTTTTGTTAATGACTAACAAACAAGGCCATTGATAAGTTTGATTGGTAGATGACCGCTGTTGTTGTTGTTTTAGAATTATTTCTGCTAACTGTTCAGCAATGGATCGACTTGAAAATTCCACAAAGGCAAATCTACCTCTATGATTAACCCACAATGTCTCCACTTTTTTATTCGATGACCGAGATTCACCTAACAATTCATTCAATTTCTCTTTAATCAAATAATCAGATAATTGATCATTAGTACCAAAAATGAAAAATGATTTAACCTTAGGGTTCTTTGGGGGAGTTGAAAGTGTTCCATTAAAGGGCAAATTTTTACAAAGTTTCAATAATTCAGCATTTGAAATTTTGACATCGTCTTTTGAATCCTTCTTACCATTTCTATCTCCACCTTTACTCTTTGATTGCTTTTCTTGAGCCCTCTGTTGCTTGTTTTCAACAAGTTGACTGATCCCTTCCAATAAACTTTTCACTTTTTCTTTCTTTTCATCTTCATCTTCTATACCATCTTCGCCTTCTGTTCGATATTTTCTCTCTAATTGCTCAGCTTTATACATCTTCATAACAACATTTTGAGGCTCTGAGCTACCTCCACCTAGGACAGCCTTTTTATCACCTGACAACTTCAACAGTTCATCTCTTGTATTCATATCAATACCAAAATTCAAATCTAACATGCATACTTGACAACAATTCTTGGATCTTGAACAAGTCAAACAAATGACTGTCTTTTTGAAAGCTGATGAACCAGTAGCTCCTTTCACTGGCGCCCATTTGAATACTGTGAATGGTCTTGTACAAAGCTTACATTCAAGACCATTTCTTTCTCTGATCATCTCTATGTACGGGTTAGGGCCTAGACACGAAGCACAAACCGCTGGAGTCGTTTGTTCATCGTATTGAGACATGACTTAAGACTGTGATCCTGCTTGTTTTATTTATGGAGCTTTGGGATTTAACGATACAAAACGAACACAAAGGTTTGAAGTAGCTAGTTGCTAAACGCAAAAGTTTATCAAGAGATAAAAAAATATAAACCTATTAATCATCTCTGAGACAAATGTGGCTGGTGAGCTGAGTGGCAAATTCTTACATGGGATCCATTTGCTTTGTTTTGAGGAATTGAGCAAAGATGGGTCAATCATCATGTGGAATTATAAACGTAGTTGCGTATCATAGTACATAAATACAAAGCTATTACTGATTGATATGAATGAACACTACAATGTATGAAAAACATACTCATTCAAAGGCAGAGTTTACAGGTGAATATTTATTGTTTAACCAACCAATCGAAAACCAATCAATTATGGACTTTGCAAAAAAAAGAAAGTGAAGAAGGGAAAAGAGGCAGAAAGAAGCAGTTTGGCAATTGATGCAGATCATAAATATATATATATATCAGGGTTAAAAAGCTCTGTCAAAGTAAAGGGTTATCCACATTTAGAGTTCAGTCGAAGAAATTCAATTGTTGTACTTCTATCATCATAATATATATATATTTGTAATCACACACAATTTGATGTCAACCCTCTTCTTTCTTCCTATTTCATTTTAGTTTCCAAAATCAATGGGTATTCAATAACAGTTAATTGATGGTAAAAGAATAACTTGCAAGCTATGGCTCGCTACAAACCACTTTTAAAACCAAGTGAAAAAAAGATCTACTGAGCTTTTCCAGTTTTAAATAGTGGCTGTAGAGATCAAGAATGTAACTTGCTTGCTACATAAGAGTAAACTTGATCATATTAAATGAGCTAAGTAAATCCTTTGGAAATATTATGAAAGTTTAAACTGATAATTATGGTAAGAAAGAGAGAGAAGGAAACAAAATGAACAGAGATGAAGTAGACGCTGTTGAAGTTTGAACGAGAAAAATTTGACTGGCAAAGAAGAGAGAGTCGTGTGATTTACAAATCAATTGAAACACGTCTTCAGACGTGTAAGGGTTAATTGCCTAATTGCTAATGTAGAGGATCTATTATCGACTCAATCGACGCAATCGACGCAGATTGTTATTTCCATTTCTCCATTTGGGCCTGATGGTTGGTGCCCTGGTTCCTGATTTGACTTAACACTGATTGATTGACTTATCCACTTAAAAACAAGCCCCTCTATCTATAGGGTATGTTTATAAACATATACATACATAATGCACGTAACACCACCAATATTAAAGAAAGAGAAGAAAATAACTCGAAAACCACAATAACCTTAAAACCTATACTTCTTTTCCCCGTCTTGTGAGCAATAATTAGTTAATTTTAAGCACTATCTTTTCTTCCCCAGTTCTTTCGTTCTTTTTTTCAGCCCGGAGGAATTTCATTGTTGAATTGCCAATCGAACGACTGTGGCCCAATCAACGTCACCAACAAAACCTATGCATGATACCCCATACATTATATAAACAAGTATACGTAAGACTGATGTATCTCCACGTATACTTTAAACCCCCCCTTGATAGAAAGTTCCTTCTTCCAACGTTGTAATTAGCCAACCCGTCATCGGCCAGTTTTGCACCCTGTAAAAAGGCATTCCATTCTATTCTCCTTCCCCAGTGGAGGAATGTTTGTATCCGTTTTTCTATTAGTCATTCCCTTGACTACTTTAAACTCCTATTTATACTCTATACATCTATCTCTATACGTTTATCTCTATATATCTACTGCATATTGCAATATCTATTCCTATTCTCCTTATTCACTGCGCAATAATCAATCAGTTTCTCTCTCTTTCAAACTCCCCCCCCAAACTGAGCTCTCTCCACAAATAGCACCCCATACAAATCCAGCAAGCGTTTTTTTTATCAGCGCCTGTGAAACTGTACATTCATTCAATATTTATCCATCACATCTATATACTTACTAGACTTACACCGATTTCCATATCGCCCTGCTTTCTTAATATTCATATCCATATTCCTATTGATTATACTAGGCTCACCCTACTATACATAAATATCTTCCTTTGGCCCTTTAAAGTTACACTACTCCTATACCAAAATATCATTCCACCTTTATAAACTCTATCTAAGATTAGTCACACAACCTTCCCAAACCTCGTTCCTTCACCCCAAACATGACTTCAACAATATCTAATCCAGCTATCAACCCCCCAACGAGTACAACCCCGACTCCTTCGTTTAATTCGAACAATAAATCAAAAACAATTAAAACTCCAGGCTCAAACGCAACAAGAGTCTCAGTTGCCTGTGATAGATGCAGAAAGAAGAAGATCCGTTGTTTTTATGACGATGACGATGAAAATGAAGATGGTACTACATCCGGTTCTTCTCCATCAAATGATTTGGATGCTGACAAGAGACAGTGTTCAAATTGTAAAGCTGTTGGTCTAGAATGCATTTTCACTGATAAATTAGCAAGAAAAGCCTTTCCTAGGGGTTATACAGAATCATTAGAAGAACGTGTTAGAGAACTGGAATTCCAGAACAAGAAATTGAAGAAGCTATTAAATCTGAAAGAACAACAAAATCAACAACAACAACAACAGCAACATTCTGTTTCACCACCAGTTGATGGCAAAATAAATACGGATAATCAACTAAGGCAACCTAAAGAGATATCGCCTCCAATGTCCACCAATAGTGATAAGACTCAACAACGACTTCAACTAAACGATGAAAATCTAAATAGGTTAAACAGTCAAAAAGGTTTCAAATCATTTGAAGAACATTTACATGATGAGACCTGTAATTGTGGTAACTATCCGCATTCAGTCCACAATCGTCCGGTTTCAATTGCTGGTTCAGTTGACATCGACAAAGGTGAATTAAGTGATGACGACGCTTCTTTGTACTCTGCTTCATTTTCAGATAATTTCCATTATACAAAAAACGTTGAAGACTTGAAAAATAGATACGGTTATAATTCCTTTGAACAAGTGAATGCCCCAGGTGCAGCAGCTGCAATCTCATTACAGAACAAGCTGAGAACGAAGAACTTCTTGAACTTGGCAAATTTAATAGCAACTTCAATTCCTAGATCAACTGAAGAAACGTTATTCATTCCAACCTTACTTGCCAAAATTGTTTCTGTTCATGGTTTCAATTCAAAAGCACCATTTTTAACAGCTAGATCAATCGCTTTATTGAAAGAAGCTTACAACGAAGAAAACAGATACACTCAGTATCCAATCAGCTTTAAAGCTGTCAATTTCAATAATTTGACGCAGCAGGATTCTATTCAATTCTTCCAAAATTTAAATCTGCCTAATCACATGAACTTGGACCTTTGTATTACGATTTTCTTTGATACTTGGAATACAACAATACCCGTCTTGAACAAAACAATCTTTATGACAAATTATATGAAGTTCAATAAGAGTAGGGAACAGAATTTTGTTGATGGTTCTTTATACGGTTTAGAAAAGTTTGGCGAGATGCTAATCATCATAACAACATTGGTGATGATATCACAAGAAAGAAACAGTTTAAACAACAACAAAAAGGATAAGAACTCGAGCAACAGTGACATTCTTCAATTCTATGATCATTTAATAAAACAGTTTATTCAATCGAATTTGAACTCAATTTGTTCAATACCTTCTTTACAGACCACTACGATGGAATTGCTATTTTGTTTAACAACAGGTGATTTGAATACAAGTTATGAATTACGTGGTAAGATGATTACAATGTCTCAACAGTTAAGGCTTCATAGATGTCCATCTGCAGTTCTTGGATCAAGTGGATCCAATGTCTCTAAATTACAGCAAGGGGAAAGACGTATTTTGTTTTGGTGTATATATACGTTAGATTCATTCAGTTCTTTGATCCTTGGTGTTCCTAGACTACTAAAAGATTATGAAATTGAATGTGCGTTACCTTCATCTTCATCAGCGGAATCTGACAAGGGTGACGATACGGATAACATAAACTTGATCACATTTAACAACATTCAATTATCGTTGGTTGGTAAAGTTCGTGACTCTGCATTGAGTGTCATGAGGTATGCTAAAGTACTCGGTTCGATAGTTGACACGATCTTCAAAAGAAGCAATAGCAATAACGGTTCGGATAATAATGGTTCTTGGAAGAAGACCAACGTTGATGAGTCAACTTCGTTAATATTGGAAGATATGTTGGATCAATGGAAACGTGAACTATCATCAAACATTAACATTGACATAGACGTTAATGGCAATTTCAAGAACAATGATTTTGATAAACTGAATGAAACCCAACTAACTTTGTTATACTTATACTATCAGGCGAAGGCATTGATTTACATGCCATTAATGGCGACAGAAACGGTCAATTCGAAAAATTCAGCATCATATATCACAATTCAACAGTCTGCCACTGCGTTATTAACCATCACGAAGGTTTTAATGACCCCAAAATATCATTTTTATCATTTGCCGCTACCAATTAATGCATCTCGTCAAAAGGCACGTTTTGCATTATTAGCAGCTAAGGGTTCTTTGGAATACACCAGAGGGGGTGCATTGTTTCAAGATGCAAAAAATTTGCTAACTTTTATTACCAATGATTTGAAATTTGAAACTGAAATTGGATTACTTGGCTGTCTTTCTGAAAATTGTATGAATCATTTGGAAAATGCCATTGAAGCCATCATGTCACCGCCTAAACCGTCATCTGCGTTATCACCACCGCAAATATCATCGAACAATAGCACTAATACTGAAGTTATTCAACTTGGTGGTGTTTCCAATGCTGTTGGTAATAATACCGTTGTTGATACATTGAAAAGGGAAAGTTCAAAGAAGAAAAATTCGTCTTCTCCATTGAGAGCAATGCTAACTGGGGGTTCTGACATCAAGATTAAGAAAGAGGATGATGTTGCAATTAATGATATCTTTTCATCTACCTCCCAACAACCTTATCAAACGTTACAGAACCAAATGAGACAACAACCAGCAGCAGTTGCACATGCCCATGCTCAAGCTCAAGCTCAAGCTCAAGCACAAGCAGAAGCGCAAGCACAAGCAGAATCTCAAACACGCCAGGCAACTCAAACACAAGAGCCTACCACCACCACCTCATCCACCAAACCAATTTTCCAAGAATACAACTCTCCATTACCAGCTAGCACCAACACATGGAACCCTGACAACATGGGATCATACAACTACCAGCAACAGCAACAGCAACAGCAACAGCAACATCAACAGCAACAACAACAACAACCTCCACAACAACCACAACTGAAAGCACAGCCATCAAATTCTGACATGTTTGCGTTTTTGAACCAACATCAATTCCAATTCCAACAATCCCAACCGAATTCAATATTTGCATCACCCGCATTACAAGCCGAAAACCCAGACCATTTCCAACTGACCACCAAACAGCAACAACAAAACCAACAACAACATAATCAACAGCAAGCGACGATTCAGGCAGACACCATTAAGTCGTACTCGGATTTACTGATGTTGAATGATTTTGGTGTCGATGCTTCACTTGGTCTTCCATTACTTGACTTTGACTTTGACGATAATAATAATTCGAACAACAGCAATAACAACAATAGTGGCAGTTCTGCATCTAGATCAAATTCACCGATACCAACAACAAACAACAAAAAAAGAGGACACCATGAACATTTCCAAAATGAGTCAAACACATCCCAACCACAAAAGCACATTACAGGGCCAATTACGTCAAATGGTGCTACAGGTGCTACAGGTTCAACCGAATTTGAAATGATGGATTACTCATCAAGTAGGGAAAACAGTGCAAGTCCTCGTGAATTCAATGAAAGAAAGCTGTTTGGATGGCAATCATGATATGAACTATTAATCGGCTATTTTATTCCTTGTTTATGTATTTCTGTATACGTTGGTGTACTTTTAATGTTCTTTTCTTAATATTGTTCCTCCAGTAATAACTATTACTATTGCTATTACTATTACTATTTCTATTACTGTCATTATTGAAGCTAGGTACTATTACGATTGCACCTTTTTGTTTTCTTGTGGTTTTTTGCTGTTACTTTTCTATATTTCTATATATTAATGCACTCTGTTCATAAGTTTATCCATTAATTATCCCTAGCTCCCTCTTTCAAAACCAAAAACTCAGGGCACATAACACACCAGCTCACTCCTCCCTCCAAAAAAAAGAGACCCATTGCAACCAAAGCCGCACATCACATTTCCAAATCCGGAAACTTTCCAAATTCTCTATCAGAACAGTGAAAAGTTAAGCAACAGTGGTCGGTGGCAGCATCATCCGATAGCACTAAATTTCACATCACCACAAACCAAAAATTACCCCCCACAAGTGATTATATATATTTACATACTCTCATAGATATATAACTTTTTTTACTGAAAAGTTGTTCAAATCGAGCAGAATTGTAAGTTACATTCATAAAAGCCACCCAGGCTGTCAGAGTCAGTAGTTGTTGTCCAAATACCGTAATCGCTAGGATTCACACTTCACAATAAAATGAAGTACACCACTACCAGAGCATCAACCACAACAAAATTCGATGGAACCACACGGTTCAGATCAACTCTAGCAGCCAAAAATCTATCATAAGATGATTTCACTGAATCATCTGATTGCTTTTGGCTGCGCTGCGGTCGGAGTTGAAACTGCCACCACCGAAAAAAATATTATCTCGCTCGGCCTATTTCACATCTTGGCTGTTGGCTGATGGATGTTTCGTGTTGCTGTTAATTGTTGGAGGTCCCACGTATGGAAGTACTTGAAAATCACAAATAATTAAACCTTGAAATCAGTATAATATACTCGTTTTCAATTGAGTATATGCGATAGCCTTCAAGGTTGTAAATAGCAACTCTAAAAGGATGCCTTGTACTAAGCGCAAAAATAGAATTTTAGTTTTTCAAAAAGAACTTATTTTGTGTTATTTATTTATATCTCATGAAAAATATAGTTATACTATCAAAGACAAATATATATATAATTTTTGCTTACTTATACTTCACAATTTAAGTTGTAAGATTTAAGCGGAAGCAACGTGTTGTAGTAAATCAACAACTCTGGTGGAGTAACCGTATTCGTTATCGTACCAAGAGATTAACTTAACGAAAGTTGGGGTTAATAAGATACCAGCCTTAGCATCAAAGATAGATGATCTGCTATCGGTTAAGAAATCAGTGGAAACAACAGCATCTTCAGTGTAACCTAAAACACCCTTTAATTCACCTTCAGAAGCCTTCTTCATAGCAGCACAAATTTCTTCGTAAGTGGTAGCAGTCTTTAAGTTAACGGTTAAATCAACAACGGAAACATCAGTAGTAGGAACTCTTAAAGACATACCGGTTAACTTACCAGCTAAAACTGGTAAAACCTTACCAACAGCCTTAGCAGCACCAGTAGATGATGGGATAATGTTACCGGAAGCAGTTCTACCACCTCTCCAGTCCTTGTGGGATGGACCATCGACGGTCTTTTGGGTAGCGGTAATGGAGTGAACAGTGGTCATTAAACCAGATTCAATACCAAAGTTATCGTTAATAACCTTAGCTAATGGAGCCAAACAATTGGTAGTACATGAAGCGTTGGAAACAATGTTCAAGTCAGAAGTGTATTCCTTTTCGTTAACACCAACAACGAACATTGGAGCATCAGAAGATGGAGCAGTGATGATAACCTTTTCAGCACCAGCATCAATGTGCTTTTGAGCACCAGCCAAGGTGGTGAAAACACCAGTGGAGTCAATAACGTACTGAACACCTTCTTTACCCCATGGGATGTTAACTGGATCTCTTTCTTGGAAAACTTCAATCTTCTTACCATCAATGATTAAGTATTTACCGTCACTGGTAACTTCACCAGCGTACTTACCGTGAGTGGAATCGTACTTGAACATGTAAGCAGCGTATTCAGCAGCAATGAAAGGATCATTGACAGCAACAATGTTGATGTCCTTTCTTGATAAAGCAATTCTCAAGACTAATCTACCGATTCTACCGAAACCGTTAATACCAACGTTAATAGCCATTTTGTGTAATTATAATAAATAAAAGTGTGTTATATGAAAAGATGTGATCTAATTCAATGGGGAATAAAGCAGGGGAAAAAAAGATAAGAGAGAAGCAATTGAGTGTCAAACAAGTGAACAAGAGGAGGAGAAGTGAGTCTTTATATATAAACCATGGATCAGGGCAGCATTTGACCAGCCGCCAGCCAACAACTCATCTACTTGTGGAACAACACCTGTTCCAGTGTTAGACGGCTACTAAATTAGTTGGCAGGTCGTGCCCCGGAGCATCATCCTCTAATTGCAATTTAAAGTGACGGTATATCACTACTCCGGGCCAATGTCCACCACCGAGCGAACTTTCCATTATTAGCCATTGCTTCCACTCGCCCATTTTCCCTCCTCTGGTACAAGAAGTCATCTAATACCACTCGAACATTCAATACAATAATGCCTTTCAGAACCTCCGAGTGTATATACTCATACGCACACATACACATATCATCAATCGCAATATGTAGTTACTCCTACTTGTATTCATATATACATATACACATAAACATTATGGTGTCCCTCTCTCCTGTACCCAGTACCACCACCACACCAATCAGTTAACGCACACTCTTCCTCTATATCAATAGCCATCAGCCCACCACCCCTCTTCTCTCGACCACCGAATAATCAAAAACTCCTTACACGCTCTCTCCCCTCCCCCCTCGGAAAACACATCCCTCCGATAGTCATACCAAACATCTTCCTCCTATTCCCCTTAATTGTTAATTATTTTGACACATGAGTGGACTGAGATCCGAAAAGATCAGTGAAGAAGTAAACATCTAGTATCGAGCTATTTACGGTGGTAAATATATAACACGTTATATAGGTACATTCGGATTTAACTTTAATCCAATCGTAACATGCATTGCATTTGTAAACATGCTTACAAACAACTGCTTCCCTACATACCCTTAACTCACAAGGTTACTTGTACTGTTACTGTTACTACGACGTCTTCTCAATCACCAAACAACCTCAATTAATAGAAATAACCAGAAACAATATCATCACCTGGTAGTGTTCGCACCTCACCTCATGATAATGATCTGATAATATCTATAAGTTGCTCTGTTCCAGCCATCAACTGATCTGAGATTCAATAATAACCAATGCTACCTATCCGTGTAATTAATTTCTTTTCAAGTTTATCCGGCTCTCACTATTGATCATCTCATTCTCTCTCTATTGATCTGTAGATATATCTCTCTTGGGTAAATTCAAATTGATTGTTTTCAGTGTATACACATAACATTTCAGTAATATATAGAACCGTTATATAGGTTCCAATCACAATTATATTACATCCTTACATATATAGCTAACTTCATGAATATTCAATAACTTAGAGGTTTTTTTGAAAATTGAACCTAGCTGTATTAGTTTGTACATGTGTGTTTTTGGGAGGCTGAGAATTTCGGATTAATTCCGTATAGAATTTTCTCCATGCTTCTTGATAACCTGACATGTGTATTCTTACTTCCATACATGCATATGCTTTCTCTAGTTACGCAAGTAAACATATATACCATCGGCTATTTCTTTTACAGTATCCCTCGGTTAAGTTCTTGTAGCAAATATGATCAATAAAAGTCGTTTGTATGGGTTGTTGACGAATTAGAAAAATAGGTGCAATTGTTGAAGAAAAAATAAGAAGGAAAAGAAAAAAGGAAAAGTATAAGTGGTACAGAAAAACTACTCTATATAGATACTACATATATTCATAAAAAAGAGTTTCAGAAGAAAATGAAATAAAGGAAGAGAAGAGAAAAACAAAAAAACACAGGGGTTTTCGTATATACGAATAGAAAAACGGAGATGCTCCTTAATTAGCAGCTTCACCAACAGAATAAAAACTAGCGGAACTTTCCTGGCTAACTCTATTATTCTTCTTAAGATCACCACCAATGAAAGTTCTATAACTGTGTGAACCACCACCATTCATCAACTGTTGTTTAGTCATCTCAGATGCTTGTTTTGTAGGTAATGGTAAGTGCTGATTCATAACCTTATCAACTCTATCACCTTCGTCATCATCACTGTAGCCTGATGGTGCATCCACATACGGACTACTGTTGCTAGTTCCATTATTAGCGCTGTATGGCGATGGTGGAGGTGAACGAATCGCTGGATCAGAAAGTGCGATTCTTTTGGCATTTATCGCTCCTGTTTGTAATTCTGGTACTTGAGTATTACTATTATTAACGTCCCACGATTCATCTGAAGACTTCGATTGTTCAAAAGGATTGATGACAAAATCCGTTTGAGATATTAGATTGCCGTTTTGTTGTTCGGAAGTACCCAAATAATCGAATCTTTCATTTTTCTTGTTAGTAGAATCCCTGAAATCAGAACTAGATAAATCGTTTGATGAGTATTTCAAACCTGAAGAATCGACCGGTTCTGTGTTGGCTAATGCATTGTCGTAGTCGGAATCACTGGTGACCGTTTGAACACCGTCAAAGTTCGCATATGGTGCATTTGGAGGTGTCGGCAATGGAACAGGAGCAACTTCTGGGATTGATAACGGACTTTTAACTCTTGCTTGTTCTTGAACCGCACCGTTTGTTAACGATCCATGCGCCGATGGCGATGCACCAACGGCGAAATCTATGAAATCTTCAGCAGGATCATAATCATAATCGTAATCGAAATTATCAAATTCTTCGAATTTTTCCTTATTGTACAGTAAACCATCTTTGAAAGTATCGACCAAAGAGCCAGAGCCTTGCCAACCTTTGGACATCTTAAAGAAAACCATCTCTTTGAAAACTTGTAACCAATCGAAACTGGACCAATTTTCTTGAACGGAGTTTTGGATATTTAACGAAACTAATTGGTATGAATTTTCATTGTCCAAATATTGAGTGTATGGCAGTTGTGGTAATCCAAACAATAAAGACTCTTTGTTGTCCCTACTGGAAATAAATTTGTTAGGTCTACCGTATAGTTTAAACGCATTCATAATTGGAATCAGTAATCTAATCATTGTCTCAGATGGTTTAACGCCAGAATGAGTTTCTGGAATAATATAACATAAATGACTCTGCACAATATTAACACCATTTTTACCCTTTGCTATATCTGAGTTTGAAGAATCCACCGATAACAATGAATTAACTCTTGTATGATGCTGTTGCTGTTTTTTCGTTAAGGAATTGGTACGTGAGTGTGACGGGGATTTCACATTTTCTTTAGGCTGTTGTTGTTTTCCTTTCAATGAAATCAAAGAAGAAGAAGATTTTTTCTTTGATAAGCCAAAGGATGAAGATCTACTTCTTGGAACACCGCTAGCTGGCCCAGAAGTATCAATTTCACCAGAGATGACTTGTGCTAATAAAGCTTGATTAATGAAACATTCACCTGATAATCTTAAAAGGGAATTGTTATCGATAAATTCTGGATTTTCAGGATATATAGAAACACAAGATTTTGCATTAACGATTGAAGCTAGTAACGATTTCTTAGATTTACTTTCCGAAGTATAAATTTTGATTTTGCCTTGTTTCTTCTTGGATGACATATGAGGAACAATAACAACATAGCATCTAATCCATTTATCGTTTAAGAATGGGAACCTCAAAACGCACCATTCTTCTTTAATGTTATTATTATTTGGCGCCAATAAAGTTCTAATATCGGAGAAATGAATAGCCTTAGAGGACAACAAAGCACCAGTGAAACTTTCTTGCAGTTGTTTAAATTCAAACTGTGCCAATAACAAGCATGAATAGAAGTAATCAATGTCCTGCTTAGTGGCAAACCTTATTAAATAGCTTCTGTTATCTGTCAATTTAATACTTAATTCAAAAGCTTCTTGTTGTGTAGTTGGGTCAACTGATAATAAATACGAAAACTGAGCATCTGAAATGTTAATATAGATTGGCTTGAAACCACCATTATAATCGTTTCTAATCTCAGAAGCTGTACTCGTATCCATTTCCCAAATGACTAACTCAGTGCCACTTAATTTAGCACTAACAACAATCCATTCAAGAGTATTATTAGGTATATTAGAAGTTTCTAAATCTTCAATAGGAACTTGAACAAACATTTCACAGTATGATCTCGCCTGCTGAGCATGGATCAAAGTGACGATTGGAACCAACTCCGCAGGTAAGGAATTGACACCATCCATCGGGTTTGAAATGGCCTTACTTAATGAAAAAGTTCTTGAATTTGAATTTGAGCGCTGATGGGATGTGATGGTATTTGATTGTCTCAAGAATGTAGTTGGCATTGACGATAATCTTTTGGATTCTGTAATCGAGGATCTTCTAACATTACGAGTAGTTTTTAATGAACTTGAATGTTTGGAGGTTGAATTTGTAGTTGTTGAAGATGTATTGCTTTCAGCCATTTGAATGCCATTATCAGTATGGGGAACCTTCTTCGAATATAACTGTTGAGTTTCATTAGCATCAACGGTTTGTTGACCGTTAGAGGAAATATAAGCAGCGTTGTTTGAGTTGGGAATTGAACCAATAGAACCTGATGGTTTATTTTGTTTACCTCCTTTGGATTGTTTCTTCTTTCTAAATAAATCTTTAAAACCCATTGTGACTTGAACGTGTATATATATATAAATAAATGACCTCCTAATTTGATAGTACAAGAGGAGTATGTATGATGCAAATGACGATATCTATTTAAGCGTAGCTAGTTAGATCTATTGAACGGTTTATAAACGGAAGCAAATTTATTTTGTTGATTTCTCTTAGAGTTGCAGTAATACAGAAGACGTGATAAAGTTAGCGGATGGTTTTTCTCAAAGTCGACTGTTAGGCTTAGTTGATAAGTTATTACTTTGTTGTACAGAAAATACAATAAACGAATTGAGAAGCTTGCTAGGATGAGATGAGACGATGAGAAGTTTATAAAAAACACAGTGGTTGGAAATGAACGTAGATTATTAGTAGTAGTACAAAGATTGCTGCTTTAAGTGAAGGGTGGTATTATTCATATATTCATGTATATGTGTATATATATATTATATTAACTGGAATGGGATAACTTGAGTTGAATTGAGTTAAATTAAGCCAAGCGATGGAAGAATATCTGTAGTTGAAGATATGACAAATAAATGGACCAAAATGGGTTGAAGTGGAAGATGCCGCGCCTGCCATTGGGTATCTTCCCGGGGAGACTCCGCGTGTCTTCTTCTTGGCTCACCAGGCGGAGTCTCTGAGTTTCTGGTCAAACCTTTCCCTTCCCACCAAGTTCCACCTACACAGAGAATTCAGCTCAAAGCCAAGTCCAATTACACTCAGCCGATAGACTTCTACGTTGCTCCCCCCTGTCTGATACAGAGACAAACACATATATACGACTACTTATCACAAGCCTTGGTTCATATATATAAGATACACAGATACCAACACCAATGATCCTTGCAAACACTATCTTCCTTAACTTTCATATACCCTCTAAAAACTGTAATCTAAAAATGTAGGAAGTAGAAAGGTTCTTCGTATAGATTTATACCAGCTTTTGTTAAATCTACAATATACACCGCGTCTACGAACCATGAGCAACCCCTTAGGTGACTACTCAAACATTATATACAATCAGACATACATAGAAATGATCAAGAGTTTTTGTATAGATATTCAACTTTTTGTTTGTTCACTCAAATATACAGGTAAGATGATGCTAAATATAGATCATCTTATTTTCTTTCCTAGGACAAAGGGATTTTCTTTGAATTCTTGGTGTTCAAGAAGACATTTGAAACACAATGCATGCAGATAATTTATAAATTATATACCTATCTATGGAACAATAAGCTTATAAAGACAGAGTATATACACATAAATATATCTTGTCCCTCCTAAATCAATAGATACGTCAATGGTGATTAGAATACAACACTGAAAAATTATGAAACTTTGAAAAGACAGACAGATGGACAGACTATTGCAAAACCATTATCATAGACTTCCTTCTTTTCAATTCTTCCAACCCTCTTTATTTCATGAGATATCACTACTGCAATTAAATAGCAGATTTAACTTCAAAGAATCTCTTTAGGTAGAAAACTTGGAACAGTGAATTAGCAATAACGACAATCAATTGGAAAACAGACCAGTACTTAACTCTTGAATTTGTAGATTCAGCAGTATTTCTATGGGTTCTTTCTCTAACAACGATATAATTTTGCTCGTTCTTGACGTCGTAAACCAATTCCATCAATTTTCTAACACTTGTATCTAAGTTATCGTCAGAGTTATCATTAACGTCAACGTAAACAACACCATGGACGTTGAACGACACATCTTTAGTTTGTAGTGTTGATTGTTCATTTGAGAAACAGTAAACGTGTTTACCCACTTCTTCAGCCTTGATTTGAACACTGCCGAATGAAACGTCTGCTAGTTTCTTCATTATTTTACCAGATGGTGCTTGAATCTATATGCATTGAAAGTTATTAGATTATGGAATGTTAGTATATTTTTCTTCCTATTCAGGGTAGAATTGAATTCAAACGCTAGTGAAGTTGATTCATTTTTAGATCAACACTTTTTCGTAAAAGTGGAAGAATCAAAACATGAGATTAAAAAAAATAAACATACCCAGAAGTCAGCTGTTAACTGATCAGTTGCATCTTTAGCTCTATCACCAACTTGGAAAGAAACAGCCAATTCATCTTGTGCTTTAAGGTTTTCAAAAAAACATTGTTTACCTCTAGGAGGAAGCAAAGCAACATGAGCTTGAATCAGTTGTGAGAATAGCAGTAAACTTAGAGTAAATATGATACTTCTAGCCTGCATTGTGGATGTAGATGTGTCTATGTTTATATGCGTACAAGTATATATAAGAAAAATGTAAAGGATGTAGCAGTTAGTAACTAAATGTTGTGTTTGTTATTGAAATAACGGGGTGATTTTCATCCACTTTCTCTGTTGAGTTCGTCTACCACAGACAGCAGAGTACAGGTACACGTTACGTTAACTAGTGAAAAAGCAAAAAAAGCGTGTTGAGGTTATGTCAGCGTCGATCGACCGACAATTCTGTTAAATAGAAGTTGCAAAGTTACCCGCCATTTTCGATTAAAAGATTTTCTCGTTGATGAATCAATCAGCTTGTAGATAGTAAAGTCTTTATAACACTATGCATATGCTTGATGTTGATAGATAGAATAATCTTGTCTCTTGTTTGAACAACTGGACAACTTCTATCCACACCATCTGTACAACAGCTTCAGAAATAGCTCAATCCATCGTGCCCACCCTTTATACTCATTATACTCCTACCTCCCATAGATACATACAAAGCTTTGTCCACTCACATCATGTTTAGAAGATTTAACCTGCTTCCAAGCATAACAAAGAGACTAGCTTCTACTTTCTCATACACCAAGTCACAGTCTCATTCTCAAATTATCCCAAGATTTACAGCTTTCCAGCAGCAACAACAGCCTTCACAACTTGCTTCAAATATCGCTAAGTTGGCATACCAATCCCCAATACTAAACCAACTGCCTAAAGTTGACATTGTTGATGAAACCAGAGAGCTTTATATGACTTCTGTTTTAAGAAAGAGAAGATTGGCAATGAAGAAGCATAAGTTAAGAAAGAGAAGAAAGGCTCAAAGATCTTTAAAGATTAAGCTTGGTAGATAAACACATGGAAGAATTGCTTAACATTTAGTGTTGATTGATGATGATGACTTACGGTACTTATGTTTAGATTATTATATAAGTTGGTCTCATCTGATTGGGGAATACTTATCACCCCTTGTATATACACATATATATTCCCCTCTTTTCTTACCATAATTTGATCTTTATATATATGAAACGCTGAGTTGTCTATTGAAAAGGAACGAAAATTGATAGTCCTTTTTCGCAACAAAGTAAATCAGACAAACTCGATATACTAAAAATACTAATCAATCAACTTAAATCAAAAAGCACAAAATACCTCTAACGTACACACAAATATACATATATGTATATATGAGAAATAAAACAAGTTATAGACTATATTATTGAACTAACTTTGTAGTTCATGCCACTTTAACTACAATTACATCACTAAATTTTTCTGTGAAGACTATCATCATAATTATTCAATTACCAGTTTCATTAGAAACCCCATCAGGATGATCATTTTTCCAGTTATCGACCCATTGAATCAATCTTCCAACATTTTCATCTAGTGAATCAACATCTTCACTATTCAATTCAATAACGATATTCTCATCGTAGTTATCCTTAGCTTCGCTTAACAACACCTGCATGATTTCAACTTCAACGTTTTCTCTAATCTTATTCTCCTTGTAACCTCTTTTAGTTAATCTATCGTACAAGACAGTGTTATCACATCTTAAAACAAGTACTAAATCGATCCAACGTTCAGGGAAGATTTCACAACAATGCCAATCTATTATCAGCCCACCTTTTTCAGCTAGTGGCTCTAAAGTATCCAACAGTTTGTCTTCGTCAACAATGGAGGAATCTCTTTCTTCGTCGTAGCCTTCGATACAGTTGTGTTTTTTCGCAAATTCACTAACGTTAATATGTGAAAGCTCTGGCATTTGGGAGGCCAGTTGCTCAGCATGGGATGTCTTCCCACAGCCTGGTGTACCGGTTATTATGATATTTGGTAGTGTTCTTCTAGACATTGTACTCTTTTATTATTTTATTTGATGGTGGTCGTCGTTCGTAGAAGATCTTTAAAAATGAAGGATTAGTTGTGAAGTGCATAGTGTAGTTAAATAATACATCGGAATTTTATTAAACAGGCGGCGTATAAATAAATTATTTAAGCAAACTGTCATATTTACAAACAGTGTTGTTAAATAAAGGAGTTTGCTCACTGCCCCATTTCCTCATCATTTTGAACAGGAACAACTGTTTGGAACGTATATAGATTCGATAATTATGTCATGATATTATTATTTTAAAAGAAAAGCACCAATACACCGGTTGTCTGATTCAACGAACAAACCTTAAACCTATCAATCTTTCATCATTTTACCTTGTAAGCGCCCAGCCAGTTCACGTCACTTACAAAACAACTCCACAAAAACAACTTCTTGTTTATTTCAAACACTTTTCGATATCATCACAAATATAATCTTGTATTCTTATTCCTGAATACTATCAATCTTAGGTTTTTGGAAGGTTGACTACAGAGAAGTTTACATTTGTACCTTTTGCTCATTGTACCTATCGCACATTGTCAGTAGCATACGCTAGTGGTGTAGCACTACCTCGAAGTCTTGAATATTAAGCAGAACAAACATTCTTGACTGTATAGAGTATGGCATATAAAGTTATGCAGTGTTCTCAGCGACTACCTATGTATAAAGCATTCTACCATCTTCATCACATATATATAGTGGATAGCCTGAAGACTCTGCTGACGTAACCGTTACCCTTCTTAACGCTTCTCTTCTCGGTTCACTCAATCCATCAAAACTCATTTAAGCCTTTCAAAATTTCCAGGTATCTAAATATCATCTTCCTATATTGTGTTAAAGTTTAATGGTTTATTTTGAACTTTAGATCACTAGGCAATACAAAAAGAATATACAGGGAGATACAAGAACATTTTACTTATAAACAATGTGTAAGTTAACTTTGTGTTTTTGATAGGCTTGGCTGGTTCATCTCGAATTGCCCTAGGACTCTTCCAATTGATCATTGATCAACAGCTAAAACTACAACTAGTTTTGTTCACCATATTTTTGCGACATGCAGGTACTAACATCTTTATTTGAACCAAATTTTTCGTTTTCATCTTATTACAGCTGCTTGGGGAAATACGACAAACGAATTTGATCTTAGACGGAACCTGTCGTATAACGCTGCTGCTGTTGCACCTGGCGCCATACATAGAACCCAAAACGTCGATGCCAACAGTAACGATCAGTTCCCAGTACTCGGAACTGCACCTTCTTTGGCACATTCAAATATAAACAACGGATCTACTTTGCAACAACAATTACACCCTCAAATACAGCTATCACAACAACAACAGCCATCTTCTTTGTTATCCAACAATATAAATGAATTCCCAGAAACGTTGAATCAACAAATATCAAATTCACAAGCTGTTCTAAATGCAATCAAACAAACGAATGGAAATGCCGCCAATCCTTCAGCCACTGTATTACCACCCGGCTTATTGACTACTGCTACTCAACCCCCATTTGGGGAATCAAGCGATCTGAAAACAGCATCAGAGCCATTAAGTGAACCAACCACATCAACCATTACCACAAACAAAGATATGAACTCAAATAATGATACAACCGATGAACTTTTAGACGACATGGATAAGTATGGGCTGAAGGGACTGCAGCCTTTACTCAAAATGGAAAATATGGATCTTGCCACCATCGCCACTGGTATTGATTTAAGCATGCTTGGATTGGACCTATCATTTGAAAGCAATAACCTTAAGATATCAAAAACGTTTGCATCACCGTGGTTAGAGACAAGTAGATCAGAGGTTGAACCGTTGTATACATTACCCCCTTCGTTCAATATCAAATCTGATACTATGCCATGTGTCGAAACTAGAATCAATACATTCAACGATGAAACTTTATTCTTCATATTTTATTCAAAACCAAAAGACATTTTACAAGAGTTGGTGGCAAGAGAATTGAATAATAGAAATTGGAGGTATCATAAAGATTTGCAAGTTTGGCTGACTAAAGATTCTACCGTTGAGCCAATTCCAAACGGTCCGGATTCTGAACATGGTACTTATATCTTTTTCGATCCAACTTCTTGGGAATACGTTACCAAAGAATTTGTCTTGTATTACCAATCAATCATATAAAATAGCAACAACAGAACTTGTATGCTTTTTTTTGAGTGTTTTTTTTGAAAAGTTGGAGTAGGAAGGAGTAGAGTCGTTTCATGAAGAATACTTAAAGGATCTAAGGATGTTGAAAATCAAACGTTTAGCTGTGTAAATATATTGCATGTATATTACCTATTATATACCTCTTTTTCTTCTGTCTTCTTCTCCACCTTCTTCTTTGCTCTTTCTTGTTTTCCAAGTATCTCTTTGAATACTTGGAGTGTATAATACCATAGATAAATCTATATAATCCAAAATAGTGGTAATCAACCCAAGAAAAGAAAGGAACAGGGAATTTTCGCACAGTTAATCCAAATCAGGTCATGTGACCAAAGACCGAACGACAAATAAATAAATATGTGTGGTAAATAAAATAACAAAATTATACCTAGATAAATACACTTAGGGATTATTCCAAGACATCCACACACTCTACAAGCCCCTCATATTCCCTATAACTAGGCCACTATCATAAACATACCGTCATTCATTCTATACCTGTATAATAGATAAGAAGATATGATTGGACAGGATCCTCTTCAAAAACTTTCCAACGGTTCGTATCGTCACACCATGGATAATAACGAGATACTTAACAGGAATGATAGATTCACTGACAATGATAGTAGTGAAAACGGATCGACAAATAATGGATCATGCAAGGAACAACATAAGAGGTCAACCGAAACTTTGAAACCACGACGCGGTGAATCAACTGTAGACTCTCATACCGAATCTAATGATATGGACAATCTCAACCAAAATGAAAACGAAGACGACGGTAGTAACGAGGATACGACAAATGAAACCCCAAAAGCACCACGAAGAAGGTCCAAACAAGGTTGTTTGACATGTAAGATACGAAAAAAAAGATGTGACGAGATGAAACCAACTTGTGGTGATTGTGCACGGTTAGGTAGACGATGCGAGTACATAACTGACGACATGTCCTCTGAACAAATAAAAATACTCAAGTTTGAAATGGAGTCACTTGAAGAAGACAGTAAAGCCAGAAGAAGAAAGCCAAGGCCAAAGAAATCACTACAAGGCGAAAACGGATCGATACACATCAACAACGGTATCAATAATGGTATCAACAAGGCCAATGGTGAGAAAAAACATCACAACGACAACACCCGTAGACAAGCCAAAAAGAGAAGAAAGGTTCAGGATGACGATAAAGTTGTTTTCAATCCGTTAGCATTAGACATGATAAATATAGAGAAGGTGTATGCTCCAATGAGTACAATGTCACAAATTGACGGTATCCTGGCTCCAACAATATTACCATCTACAGGACTGGACCTCAAACAACAGGTGAATAATTACAATAACAAAATTAACAACGATCACAGCAATAATACCAATAATAATAACATTTGGGAAGCTTTTTTGGATAACAACCAGATTCTACCTTCCCCATTCTTCAATTCTTCTGTTTCCCCAAAATTAACGCCTACTTCGAATCCATCTGACCAATTCCAACTCCAATACGATGTCAAATGCCACGAACAACAACAACAGCAACAACAACAACAACTACAGAATTCGATGATATCACACCCATTATCCAATATAGCATCAATGGCCCGTACAAACACACCATATGATGACATGGATTCATTAACCCAAATATTCTCACCTGCAATTTCTGCATTTTTCCAAAACCACCTTCAAAACGATACCCGAGATGATGATAATATAGTAAAAGCCAGGGAACAACCAGCAAAGGAAGAGAAACAAGAAGCTATCATGACGACCACAAATGACGACCCATCTTCGAAAAACAAAATTCCTAGTGAAGTTATCCGTCAATTACAAGAACTCTTTGAATTTGCACCAAACATGAAAAGACCTCCTGAAATATACATCAACCCCTCAATAGTTAAAAATTCGCCACTAGAATCTCTTTCACCAATGGGCAAACAGCTATACGATTATTACAGAGATAGGCTATGCACTGTTGTTTCATCAGCTCCGAAATATGAAAACATGTATTTGAATACTTTTTTGCCAATGGCACATGCTGACATTAGTGTCTTATACGGTATTTTGGCATGGAGCGCATTTCATTTAGGTGGTCCTAGAATGGAGAAACAGGGTAATTTCTATATCCAAAAGGCAATTGAACGGTTTTCGAATAAACCCGTATTATCTTCTGAAGGTGTTAATTTTTACAAAGATGTTGTTGAAGAAATTGATATTGACGATCCTGTTCTAAGCGAAGAGAAGTTGTATGATCAATCCAATTCAGAGACTGTATCAACGTTGAGCCCTGATGATATTTTGAATATGAGACTAGCGTCATTTTTAATCCTTTGCGGTGTGGAGATTTGTAAAGGTGATGTTTCTAGATGGTCAAAATACTTGAATTATGGTGCCGAGTTGATTAGACACAAAGGTGGGATATCAAAATTCAATGGGAGTAAAGATGAACACTTCTTAGCTACTAATTACGCGTACCATGATATCACATCTGCTTCTGTAGCTTCTGAAAGAAACTTACATTTTGATTTGAACGAGTATGAAGAAATGTGGGTTGCTTCAAATCAAATGGGCTTTGTTGATCCTTTACATGGTATCTCGTCTCCGATTTTTAAGATAATTGCAGAGATTAATAAGTTGGCCATGGACTCAAGAATCATGCTACGCCGTTCAACTCATATTATTGATGATGATTCGGGTGAAGAATTCAGTGGCTCTGATGATGATGATGGGCTTGATCAAGATGGCGGCATCAGATTGGATGAATCTCCTAGTGTCATCGAAAGACAACAGATAGGTAAAGATGAAGCAGGCAAATCACCAGAATCAACGACTTCTTCATCCCAAGGCTGGTATCAAAAACACATCAAGGAAAGTTTACGTGGCGCAACTTATTCATCAATGCCCGAAATCTATGACGAGGTAATGGCCAAAGTTTACAAAATAGACTCAAAATTGAATACAGCAAGACCGAATCAAGAAGCTTTAGGAGAGATTAAATCGAGTGATTTGGAATTGCAACTGACAATGTTTGAATGCTTTCAATTAACAGCAAAGATTCATCTTAGACAATCTGTAATCAGAATCAATTCATCCTCATTAGAAATTCAATATTTGTTAAGTCAGTTGGTCAAGTCTTTAGACGTTTTGTTAGGTTCGTCCGTTGAAGCATGTTTATGTTTTCCATTGTTTATTGCTGGTATGAACTGTATTAACCCCAAAGACCAAAGACAAATGAATAAAAGACTCGATGAGTTCGTTAAACGGTATCGATGGAAGAACGTGAAAAGATGCCAGATTGTGATGACCCAGGTTTGGAAAATGAACCATGGTGGGGATAGATGTATTGATTGGTATGAAATCGTTAGAAAATTGGGTTGGGATTTAAGTTTTGCTTAATAATTCATAACAAAAAAGCAAAAGTTTGTGTACAATAATTAAAGCGCTCTGTAAATATAAGTTTAATTTTTTTCTTTTTATTTTTCTGTTATTTTGATTCAATTGCAATACATATACAAGATTAATGACAGTTATAGACCAGAAAAATGGGTAAAAAATGAAAGTGTAAATGACACAATAAATAAATAAATAAATAAAATCTGGATCCCTAGAAACAAATTCACCATTTAAAAGCGAGAAGGATCACAGAGTTTGCTTGCTACCATTCGTTAAACGGTCTCTAATACTTTCCATAACAAACTTCATGCCTTCTCTGCTTTTCAGCAAATTTTCTCCAAACTTCAACTTTGACCAATTTTCGATACGGTCTCTAATTCCAAATCCACTTTTAAATCCACTTGAGAACTTAACAGTGACATTACAATTGGTCTGTTTACTTTCAAGATCAAATTCGTAATCGTTGTATTCTTCGATTCTTATGATCTTGGTATGGTCTAAGTTTCTGGTGTACGTCTTCATTGTCCGACTCGCTGGGTCAACGACAGATTTTTCAATTATCGATGAAGTTAAACTGTTGCCTAAGAACGGTTTCACAAAATTTGGTAAACGACCACATTTCCTTATCAATTTCGTTTGGTGTAACTTACCTTCGTTGTCGATATGTGCGTCTACGGTGTCTGTTGAAAGCACATGTTTGGAATACGGGTTTGGATATCTGTTGAAGTATGCTAGTGTCACCGTTTCAAAATCGTGCTTGAAAGTGTGATTATTATAGAAGTATAAAACCATGATTTAATCTATATTGACGGTGGGGTTTTTCCTCTTTGGCGGTTAATATAAGTGGAATATGGGAAGGCCTTTTTTCAACTTTGAAAACTTGAGCTTATTAATGTAACTTAATATATGATATATAACTGTGAAGACAGAATATATAACGAATAGGATGATTATAACAGTTGACTGCTTTCGTCGATCTTCAAAGTTCTATGTTAAATATTAGAGTATGCTATTATTCCAAACAGATCTGAGACTAATTGATGGATGGCCATACCTATAAGCATCCTTCTGATGCCTTGTCTTAACTAACTCCAATAATCTCTTCTATGGTCAACTTGTATCATCCAGTAGCGCTCCAATGACTCTCCCCCCAATCGTCATCGATAAACACACGACTTTTTTCTCCTTTCACTGTAGTTCGGGCCGAAGTGTGGGAGAATCACCCTTCTTTTGTTTTTACTAGTTGGATAATATTTCAATTGGTCAGGAGAGAGCCTTTAGTTAAAAAAGAGTTGTATATATACGCACACTCTGCACTGAATCATACATATCTCCATGATTTTTCAAATATCAAGGGATTCAAGGGTATCAGGATAAACAATATCGTTCTCTTGCCGAACCAGATCCAAGATCTTTGAGATCTTCAAAGTGTCACCTGAAGAATGAATATCGCTCTCCAAAAGTCCCCTTTTCAAACAAAGAGCAGCATGATCAGCTTCAAAAAACATTGCATGGCCATCAAACTTATAAGTGACGGATTTCAACACATTGTTGTCGTTATCGAAAACAGTATAAGATGTAGATCTACATGAACTATCAACTTCAGCTCTTCCTTTAGTACCTTGAATAATTACGCCTTTGCCAGCATTAGTGAAAAATCCAGAGCATGTCGCAATTCCCAACTTTTCATCTCCAAATCTAAGTAAGATAGCAGTTCCCATATCAACACCAGTGTTGGATCTGTTAATCATTGATTTGATTTGTGGTAAGTAATCTGGATCGTAATTGTCATGATCTAAGAAGCCCATTTGCCAATTCAAAGCATAGATACCAATATCTAGAGCACATCCACCACCCAAGCTTGGGTTATAAACTCTATCCATTAATGGATCTTCTTGGTTGAAATAGAAACTTAGATCGGAATGAACCCGTTTGATGTCACCCAACAACTTTTCATCAAAACAAATACCGTGTAAATCTCTAAAAACTGGATTGAACTTGGTCCAAAAGGCCTCCATTAAGAACAAGCTTTTCTCTTTAGCAAGGTTGATTAAGATTTCAGCTTGTTTGTGATTAATGGTGAATGGTTTTTCCATTAGGACCCTCTTACCCGCCATTAAAGTCTTGTAACATAGCTCAAAATGGTTGTGGTTTGGAGTGGCGATGTAAACGATGTCAACGTTCTCATCGGTAAGCAAGTCAGTGTACTTGCCATAACATTGAATAGCGTCATAAGTTTTAGAATCAACAATTTTGTTCTTGAAGTATTGATCGTCCGCTACAAAAACGTTTTTCTTGAAAGTTTCTGCGTTTTTGATATTGGAATTAGAGGCAATTGCCACTAATTCATGTTTAATCTCACCGGATAATACTTCTTTTCTTAGCTCATCTTTAGAATGGATTAAATCGTTAATAAATAAAGCGGCGATTCGCCCAGGCCCAAAAATACCCCACTTGACAGTAAATGGTTCAGAGCTCATGTTTGGGTGGCTTTTGTTTTTTCTGATCAAAGTGGTTGAAAAATATCTTTTGGATATTGTAAAAGAATTTGGTTAAATTGATGTTAATGAAAAGTCCTGCCTGGGATATTTGTATCACTATATCTTTCAGACAAGAAATCTCTCCTAAAGGGTTTATTTTAATTTTTAAGGACGGGACAGTAACCTTGATGTGTTCATGTGGGGAAATGAGTAGAATGATATATTTCCTTATCAAGAAAATAAGCGAGATAAATTGAATTGAAATAGATACACAGCCTCAAATGATAAAGAATGGTGAGGTATTCAACCTGGGGTAAATAAAACTCCTACTAGTGTAACATTTTACACAGTTAGTGTGGTTATCTAAATCACAATAGACTATGTCCGCCATAAGTTTATAAAGATATGTACATATATACGTATATTTGTAATATCCCCAAAGGAATTTCATTTTACCAAAGAGGGAAGAGAATGAAGTAGAGTAAGAAAAAAAAATATAAAGTAAATGTTTAGTTGTTCTTTTTAGATCTGTTGGCCATAGCCTTCTTTCTGTAACTTTCAACGTAGAAAGCACTGAATAAAAGAGTCAATGGTGCCAAGTAGAAAACGTTAATCCAAAGTGCTAACGCGTCTTCACTTGATGCGATACAACTCTTGTAAGAACCGCTTAAAACATCGAAGTAGCTGACAAATAAATGAACAACCGCTAATGAACCACCAACGACAAACTGACAAATTTGTAAAGTGGTTAGTGCTTGCTTCAAGAAGCCAGGAACCTTAATTTTCAAACACGATAATGTGTAGTAAAAGTACATGATAGAATGAATGAAAGAGTTAAACACAACAAAGATCCAGATTGGAGGAGCTGAGAATCTGGTACCTGCCCACATCGAGAGCATTGCACCTGAATGATGGTATGTTTGTAATAACGAAGATTGTCTACCCTTCAACAAAATGATAATTGTGTCCAAAATCTCATAGTATTTGGAAATATAGAACAAGTAGGAGAAGAATGACAAACCTTTAATAGAATCACTCTTGTTGTACCAGATACCATTATCGATATCACAGACTGATTGCCAGAACATATCAGTGGTTGAAATATCGCCTGATGAGAATGAGTAGTATCTACTGATTAGGTTTGGAATAAATTCCTTTGAGTGCTTATGAATGCTGGAAGTCATACCGACGAAGGTCCAGGCAGAATAAACGCATAACAGGATGTTGTGAACAAGGACAAACAGTTTGAATAAAGTTAGTCTGGAGATGGCATACGGAGCAGCTGGCAATTTTTTTAAATCTTCTGGTAGTTTAGTATCTTTCCCATTTTTCTCTTTGAATTGCTTGATTTGTCTTTCTAGGACAATTCTGCTGATGCGGTGCATTGACACAAAGTATGTGAATGCTATGACTATTGGTGTTAGATAGTGTAACGACAGTGGATAGATGGTATTAACGAAAAATTTGTTTGTTGTGGAGAATGGAATTTCTCTTAATGGTTTGTTAAAATCAGGGAATTGGAAAACGTCAGAGTTTAATGAAAAACTCCATGATATGAGTCTATTAATTCCCAGTTCTTCCAGTAATGAGTTTAGCGATGGTAATGACGGTATAGTGCCATTGATGACATTCATTGCGTGTGGTGTGGTATATCAATTGGTGTTATTCTTTTTGAATGATCACCGTTATTCTAATGAAATGCAATAAAGAAGTATAATTTTTTTGACGGGTGTATTTATATATCTATGAACAGTTAAGGAGAACAGAATTTGGAATAAGAAATGAAAAAAAACTAGGAAACCCCAGAAAATAGAAAATAGGGGATCAATTAAAAAACTGCAAAAATGGCAGATCCTCAGTCACTGCTTAATTAGTATGAGGAGCAACAGCCAACTACCAGAAATTGTTAGGATTAGGTAATCGGGATATGCGGGATAGAGATTAGGTAATCATGTAGACTGAGATATACAGGACACGTCAC